>JAGKTI010000912.1:0-35469 GCA_018397915.1 Birgus latro
GGGTTAAGAACTGTTCTGTACAAGTGAGACAATCTGAGTAAATATTGCAAATAGTGTATGTACTGTATATATATATATATATATGTTTTATATAAAATAACGAAATATGGGTTACACATAATATAGGCTTACTTTAATTATACTATTATATCTCATTTATATATGAATATATACAGCAAGTCCTTCTCATATATATTGTATAATTGACTACAGTAGACTTGCCATTGTATTATTTTAATATTACTATTGTATATGTACAATTCTATAACTACAACAACTACATTATCCCAATTATGTAACTTTTACAATATTATGTACTTCACTTAATTAGCTTACAAGTTGATTTTAATGTAATATGTATTAATATATTAATGACAGTATTTCCTGTCGTTGGTATGACAGTGGGCATGACTGAGCGATATGTAGATATTATATAGGCATTAGCATTTATCTCATAAACACAATGTACAGGATGTAGCGTCTGATGGTAACGTACACAGTTTCTCACTAGGAATGTCAATTTACAGGAAGTAGTGTCTGATTTCACATGATATCTGTACACAGTCTGTTGTCCCAGACTATCAAGAATCCTTGACATATGATGTTTTCCAAAATATCCTCGTAGTCCAAACAACCAAGAAATTCATGACGTATTCAAACACGTGGAAGTCCACAGGATATCTGTCAGACACTACTACCTCACCAAACATCCTCTTCTACCTGCATATAAGGACAGAGAGAAGCCCTTCATGTCGGAAAGGGGGCAGATATGCCCGAGAGCACAATTAAGGCAGAGTGAGGAGAAAGGGGAGACTGGCCATCACGCTAAGCTCGTCTGTAAATTGCTATCATTATAACTGTGCAATAAAACTCATTAACCCAAGAGTGCTGTAACTCACCTCGATAATACGTCTCACGACTTTATTCTGGTTGTACTAAATAACCCATAATAGACTTCCCCACAAGTACCTACGACCACGTTGTCGAGAGAGTTCCCAAACTATGTCGAAACATTCTCGCTTAGGAATGGCGTAATTTTTCTCGGCTTGGCTGAAGGTGCGGCTAGTGCACGTGATGATATGTTCGCACCCTTCCTGGATCTGGGTGAGGACAGCGCCTATTGCAACCAACGATACGTCGGTGTACAGGCGGAAAGGCAGGGTATAATCGGGAAAAGCAACAATGAGGGCAGAGACGAGGCGGTCTTTTAGGGTGTTAAAAGCGAAGATTCTTTCCTATGTCCAGATAAAAGGCTTGCCCTTCTTCGTCATATCATGGAGGGGCTTGGCGATGTTGGTGAAGCCCTTGACGAACCTCTGGTAGTATGAGATGAGACCAAAAAAGCTCAGACTTCGTGTACATCCCTCGGAAGCGGGAGGTCCGTGATGCCGTGGAGCTTATCGGGGTCTGGGGCTATCCTTTCCTTGGATACTATGTGCACGAGGAAGGCAACTGAACTCGCTGGCAGGACGCATTTTGAGGATCGGAGTTTTAGCCCTGCTTGGCGGATCTGTGGGAAGACCTGCATGAGGCGGCGGTGGTCGTCGTTCCAGGTCTTGCTGAAAACGATGATGTTGTCAAGGTAGGCGAGACACGTCTCCCAGGTGAGGCCACTGAGTACGGACTGCATGAGGTGGGAGAAGGTGGCAGGGGCGTTACAGAGTCCGAATGGGAGGATATTAAACTCGTAGTGTTTTCCATTGCTTGTAGAAAAGGCAGTTTCGCATGGTCGTTGGGGTGGACCGGGACCTGCCAATACCCTGATTGGAGGTCGAGGGTTGAGAACCATGACACCGCGTGGAGGGAGTTGAGAGAGTTGTCAATCCTTGGGAGGGGTGTAGCGTCCTTGGTGGTGAAGTGGTTAAGGTGCCTGTAATCTACACAAAACCTCATAGTTCTGTCTTTCTTTTTAACTAGGACGACGGGGGAGGACCACGGGCTGGTGGAGGGGGAGATGACGCCGGCATCTAACATATCCTGGACCTGCTGGTCCTCCTCAGCTCGTTGCTTAGGTTTTCTTTTCGCCTTGCTGGTTGGCAAATGGGTCCATCTGTGTGAATCTTGTGGATCAGGACGGTCATGTGGCCGATGTCCGCCAGTCCTGCAACAAATAGGTCCTGAAAGTCCAGGAGAAGGTGACAATGGGTGTCTGCTTGGTGGGTGTGAGAGGTGGGGAAGTAGGGTAATTAAGGCAGAGGGGGTATGAGGAGGTGTGCAAGGCTCAGCCTCTTCCATTTCTCCCACTATTAGGCCTCTTGGCAGGGTGAAAGAGGTGGGGGAGACATTCGCGATGCGCATTGCATCGTGGTGGGGGGAGAGGAAGGTAGGGAAGACTAGGCAGGAGGACAAGGTCCTGGGGGGTAGGGTTGGAGAAAATAAGTTGCAGGTCCCGGAGGGTCTATTCAACCGTAGCCAGGCCTCGTGGTGAGGGGGAATGGTGAGGGTGGAAACAATGGCAGCAGGGAAGGTGGGGGGGGCTGGGGCGGAAGGGGGGGGGCGCGCACGTGCAGAGGGGCTCGGGGCTGGAGTCCGGAGGGTGATAAAATTGCAAACGTCACTTGGAGCAATCTATGTTGGCTCTTAGTTTTTGAGGGAGGTCCAGTCCCAGGTAGCTGTCGTATGCACGGCAGGATGAGTCAGAGATGATGAACTGATGGAGTGCGGAGACCTGCTGGTGGGTGTCCTCACATAGGGCCCGGGTTTCCTCATGTATGGGTAGGGGGCCATCTCCCACTTCCACCAGATAAGCTGAGGTGAGGAAAAGCGGGCCGAAGGTGGGGCAGTGACGGGAGTAAAAGTGGGCGTAGAGGCAGGATCTGGCCGCTCCCGTATCGACCAACAGCCTCGCCTTGACCCCATTCAGTCTCATCTTGTTGTAGGCTGGGGGGCGGTATTTCTGTGAGGTGGCCCCCCGCCACCGTGGGGAGGTGAGGGGCTGGGCCTAAAAATCCAGCTGCTGTGGTGTCTCGTCGTCCTCGGTTCCGTGTCCCCAGGGTGGCCACTGAGGCTTCGTCCTCTGTTCCCTCGTCTTCCAGGGATGACACCTTATGACGCCCTTGCGTCGGGCCGCCTTGAGCTGCTCCCGGATGTCGTGGAGGGGGCATCTGCTGCTGCAAGCTGTGAATGCCCATGGATTAATGGAGATCAGGTTGCTTTATCTGGTGTCGGGGCACTTGTGTGAGGGGTGTGCCCTGGGCAGGAAGGGTGCTGGTGTCAGATTTGGTTGCATTGGGGGTGGCTGGGGGTTGCGCGGCGGCACTGTTTTTTGGGTGGGGAATTTACTCACTGCACCGATCTGTTGTGGGGTGGTACGGGTGGCCAGGAGGTGACGTACTAGCTGGATATCTTGGTCCAGGTCTCCCGTAGCATCATGTATGGTGAAGTGCTCCCTGACGCACTGGAGAGGATCCTGATCAGGGTGTTGGTGCTCCCGGGTCTCCTTACTGTACTCCGGGTACGCGGTGGTGATGAGTCACCTGGCCTGGATGAGCGAGTTGTCGAGTTTTCCGCCATAGGTTAGGGAATCTAGTTGGGATAGAGCCGCAACTTTCCCTAAAGAGGGGGTGACTGCTTGGGTCACCAACTTGGTAAAATCTGCCCATGTCAGTTTCAGGACGATTTTCGGTGCAATTTTAGCTACTGCTTTACCCAGCAGAGGCTGGGTTACTGCTATCCTCTGTCTATCTGTTTCGAATCCTATGTCCAATAGTGGTTTAACTATTTCTAGGTACGTGTGTATGTCGTATTGGTCAGGGTCGAATTTAGGTATTTGAACATGGGGTTTCACTGCCATTTTGCCATGATTTTCTTGTTCCTTGTTGCCACCCACCAGCTCAAGAACCACTGCTAGCCACCAGTGTTATGCAGTGTGTTTTAGGATCGACTTCTCGCTCCTTATACACGGTGCTTAGAGCGGGGTCCCCTTTCTAGACCAGGGTGGGTATATGAGGCAACTAAAAGGAACTGGACATAAAAAACACTTAGCAACAACCTTACACGTATATTACCTTAATTCATACACAAGAGCAATAGGAACAGTGGCACCCTAGTACAAGAAATAGATTGGTAATATGGACAGGGCTGGAGGACTCTGAGGTAGGTGAGGTATCCGGGGTACTTCCAGGGATGGCCAGGGTACAGGGGACGGCCCCAGGCGGCGACCTTCATCAGGAGAGGGATGGCGGCCGGGAGGGCAACCAGGGGCCTTTGTCAGGAGGCTGGGCAGCTACCGGGTCGTCTGGGGTGCCACACTGGGAGGCCGGCTACCACTGGGTCATGGAGGGGCCTCTGTCAGGAGGCCTGTCACTGGTGGATTGTAGGGGAGGCCTTCTTCAGGAAGCCTGGTGGGGCTGGGTCGTCCGGGATGGTCTGAGGGGTGGTGTGTTGCGGGTGCCCATCTCTGGGGGACCGAGGGAGAGGGCCTAAGGGCTCTGTCCGAACAGGGAGAACAGACACACCTGTTGGTGCCCATTCTGCCGGGCAGGACGTCGTCGGACTGGGAGGGAGAGGTCACGCCCCGGGGTTCTGGGGACGTCTCGGCGGGTCCGGGTCCTGTGGCCTTGTCTCGGTAAGGCCTCCGTCAGTAGTATGTTACGGCGTCCCATCTTTGAAGCAGCCGTCAGGGTCGATGTCTGCTGGGACCCTGGCTGAAGGGAGTGGATCCCAGGTTTCAGGGGGCCTCTCCAACACTGCTCAAGCTGTTCCTCTGGTCTAACGTTCTGTAGGGAAGAGGGGAGGAAACCCATGCAAACACAACCGGAGTTGGGGGAGCAGAGGAAATCCTCAGGAGGGGAAGGCACAAGGGTAGGGGGCAAGGGGCGGCACTTAGCTGTTCCCTCCTTGGCGCAGCAGGAGGCCGTCGCTAGGTCCCCTAGGGTTGGCAAGTGGGGCGGCTGGTGGCCGTCTCCTCCTTCGTGTGGAGGAGGCTGTCACATTGGGTTTGCGCCTCTGGCTGTCGGTGGGCGTAGCAAGGCAGGAGGCCGTCGCTAGTCCCAAGCCGTACCCTGCAGGAGGCCATAGCCGATGTCTTTCTTCCCGGTTTGGCTGTAGAGAGAATGCGGCAGATGGCTGTCATTTTCCTACTGACGCGGCAGGAAGCTGTTGCTGAGGGGTAGGAACTAAAGCTAGGGGCATGGCAGTAGGCTGTCACCAATCCAGGGGTGCAGCTGGAGGCCGTCGCCTTTCCCCCTTCCCGTGAGGGTTTGTCTCGAGAGTGGCAGGAGCCCGTCTCTCCCCGTGCCCAGCTGGTGGCTGTTGCCCGGTATGAGAGAGGGAGGGAATCACCTGAGTGGAAGGTGGACGACTCCTGCTGGCTGTCTTGGGCTAAAACCTGTCGAGGGCTGGTCTGGAGGGGGTGACGTATGACGGAACTGATACCTTGCTGGTGGGGCACCTGAGCACGAGAGGGGCCTAGGGTACAGGCGCAGGTAGGCCCTTCTCACGCTAAGCTGGCGCTCGCTGCATTCACCCATCTGTTGTCTCCTCCTGGGGTGGCTGTCGTGTCTGGGGGTGGAGTTTTGGTGCTGTGCATTTCAGTAAGAGCCATTGGCTCAACAAACCTGGCCAGTATATTTTTTTCTATGTATTTACAGTATACAGTATGTCTGGCAAATAAAAAAAACTTACTTTGAAAAAATTGACTTTCTCGATTTGGATTTCTCCAGGTCCATTTTTTTCCCTGTTCTTTTGTGAAAGAATGTATTCATCATTCTAACGTTATACATTTCAGCAAAACTTACCCGATAAATCCTGCACCACTAAATCTTTCAAATTCAAATTGCCTTCCTCTTGTAGTAAAATACAGTTTGTGGTTGATGTCTTGGAGTTGAATTAATTTTTCTTCTTTCCTCTGGATCTCACTCAGACCTAGAATTTCCCAACCAATAATTTCTAATTCAGCCATTAAGGTATCAAGTTTGTGATCTTCTGCATGGCTTCTTTCATTGTATGTGTAGACCTTCACGGATTTCAGCTTGTTTAATATCTCTGTCTCCGATTTGCCGAGACAGCGCCTACTCACTTTTGGTGGCACATACACTGCCCTAAAGCAGAGGAGGCAGTGGGGTTGGACCTTTGGTAGACGATGATCCAACAGGAACGCCTGTGAAATAATTAACAGCAGAATTCATCTATGGCTGGGGGGATTGTGGCAACTAATTTTCCTTCCCTGCCAGTTTCTGGTGAGATCTATTTTTTGTACCCCCCTATTCTATATTCTGTGGTCCTGTGTATCTATAGGAGTTGTTATATTGTTAAGAAGCGGGATTTGCTGTTTAGGTAGTCTGGTAATTTCTCAGTGTTTCTGGTATTTTATCATTGCTTATCAGAGTTGCTAGCTAGCCAGCTATTGTGAGCGTAGTTATTTCGTAAGTTGTACATTAATTTTTGTGCTCTTTTTCTCAATAATGTTTTATTTATGTGATCATCAGCATCATCATCTGGACCTCCTTTCCCACCCTAGGACAGGGTGAGAAGTAGCAATGTCCAGACAGTCCAAATTTGCCCAGTCCAATGGGCCACGCTTCCATTCACTCATAATTCAAGCCCCCGGAATCCTGGCTTTATCGGATACGCCAAAAACAATCACCACATCCTGTAGCTTCACATAAACGTATCCGATAGAGTCAATCCGGACGCTGCCATGTTAAAAGGGGTGCCAAATCCCTCATCATGCACTTCTTCTCACAACGTTCATCCAGCCAGCTCAATCTCTCGTCAGTTCCCTAGCCTCACCGTCTTCTAAATCTCTCTTCCTCACACTCATCCACCATAACTCGCCACCTTCTCCTTGGCCTACCTCGCCTCCTCTCTTCTTCAGATTTGCTCAGATATACCTTTTTCACCGTTCTGTTGTTATCCATTCTCTCCACATGACCATACCATCTCAGTATACTCTCTTCGATTCTAGTGTCCAAAGACTTCCTCACTCCACGTCTTTCACGAATCACATTATTTCGTATCCTATCCACCCTCTGTACTCCACATACGTTCCTCAGCAGTCCCATCTCGATTGCTCTTACTCTTGACTTTTTATTTTCATGCCACACCATAGTCTCACATCCACATGTTAAAGTTGGCACTAACACTCCTTCATGTAAGCCTCGTGCAGCTGCAACACTCAAGCCTCTGTTTCTTATCAAGGCCTTCATTGCACCAGCAACTTTTCTTCCTTGTGTGACTCCACTTTCCACTTTTGCACATTTTCCTTTCTTTTCTTTCACCGTACCCAGGAATTTGAATTCTCTTACCAATTCCACTCTCTCTCCATTCACTGTAACATCGCACTGGGAGTCACCTTCTCTCTCAATAACCATCACTTACTCTTTTCTGCATTTACTCTCAAGGCACGACGCTCACAGACATCAGCAAAACTAACCTACCAAGGTCTTGTCTGGTATTTGCAAGTAGTACTGAATCATCAGCATACAACAAATTTGAGATATTCCATCCATCACCATTCATTACCAACGCCATCCCCCTCTCCATTACAGTACTTATATTCAACAACCATGGGGACATCACACAACCTTGCCGCACACCCACACCGATCGTGAAACATTCACTTAGATGCCCATTAACCCATACACATGCTTCACTATCATCATAAAAACACCTGACGGCACCTAGCAGCTTACCATCTACACCGTACATGCACAGAACTTTCCATAATCCTTCACTGTCCACTTTGCCGTATGCTTTTCCCAGATCCATGAATGCCATAAACACCTTATGGTCCTTCTCACAAGCCTTCTCTGCTGTGTGTCTCACTGCAAATATTTGATCCACACATACTTTGCCACTCCCAAAGCCACCCTGTTCATCACTAACTAGGACCTCTGATATCTCTATTACTTTCTCTTTAATAATTCTTCCATATACTTCCCCTACCACACTCAATAAATTTATGCCACGATAATTCTTGCACTCACTTCGCTCACCTTTATTTTTTGTAGAGGGGTACAATCACAGCCTTTTTCCACTTTGCTGGCACAGTTTCACTCATCCATGCCTTCTTACACATCTAAAAGTATTTTGTTATACTACGTATTTGAGGGTCAACTACTTGTCCCTCAGATGCGTTTGCGAGTGGTAGGAGCTCAACCTGCCACGTCTCTGAGGGTCGACTTCTCGTACCTCAAACAAGCCGACTTACAGCGGGTTCTTTTTCAAGACCGGGTCAGCTTCTCGTACCTCAAACACGCCGACTTACAGCGGGTTCTTTTTCAAGACCGGGTCAGTACACTAGGGAGAGGACAGGATACATAAACGGCAAAAACTACTGCCAAATATATTACAAAGTATAATCCTAGAGACAAATATGACATATACCATTACGAGAACAATGGGTAGCTAGTGATTGGCTTTAGACAAGTTTACACAGAAGTTAGATGATTCTCTGCTTAGCCGTGGAAAAGCACAGTAGTATGAACACAGTATTCACGGCACTTCTGTTACACTGGTACGTTTAGCAATTAGGACTATAATGACCTCTATACCCACAGTAGTATAGCACTGGACGGCACTGGTATACAAGCTACATTGATAGATTTAGCACTTGCGAAGATGGGTGCGTGCGCACGCGGAAATATTGTCCCGGTATCACACGTATAGGGAGAGGGGGGGTAGACTGAACTATTTCACTATTAGGGAACACTCCGGTGGATAGAAGGTTTACGTCTGGTTCATCTCACGAAGGTGCCGATCACTGGGGAGGGAGAAATTAATATTTGGTATACAAGGGGTGGCACTGTTTTCTTTATGTAATTTAGTTTCCACAAGAGCACTTTACTGTTTAGTCACACTGGGGAGGGAGAGCATTAATATATAGACAAAGGACTGCACTGTGCTGTGTATATTGTACACCGTCACTGTGATTACACTAAGGCTCGTCCAGTCCTATGTACTGGAGCACTCTGGGATATTATTTGCGCCAATGCACCGAGAAGGAATACACTACGCGTTACAGTCACGGCAGAGAAAACTCACTGGTCCATATCGAGCACACTGACACGACACTTTCACCTTCACTATTTACGTCGTCTCCCAGTATCTCTGGCAGGTGGGGTTGTGGGAGACTTGCCCTTCCTGGAGCCCCTGGAAGGTGGGTGGGGCTCGGGACTGGGGCCGAAGAGGGAGAGCAGACGGGCATGACGTCGGCTCTGGGGAGTGCCAGGCTGGGCCTCTCTGCCAGGCAGGTCTCGGCCTGGAGTTCTTGGTAGGCTCCGGGGAGCCTGGGGGTCAGACTCACTGGAACCTGGGGCAGCCGTCGGGACAGGACTGTGGCAATTGCTGGAGGAAGGAGTCGCTGTCAGGGTCACATCATGGCAACCTCGGGCTGGGGGCGTCACTGGCAGGACTCAGCTCTGGCGACCTGGCTGGTGGGACCTCCGCCTCGACGACTGCACTGGAGGGTCAGGCTGAAGGGAGCCAAGGCCCTAGATCAGGCCTTGCCAATGCTCTGACAATGGGTCTTCCCCGGACTCGCCTCCTGGAGGAGAGGGAGTATGTCCCGCCTGGACACAGGAAACAGGGTGGGCCAGGCAATGGACGTCTCCGTCAGGAGACACCCTAGGAGCAGAGGGTGAGGAGCGGACGATGGCCTCCTCAGACTCCCCCATGCGGACGATGGCCTGCACGGCAGTTCCTCTGCCCTGTCGGACTGCAGGGCAAACATGAGTCAGGGCTCGCTCTACCCTGCCTTCTGAAGGGGAAAGGTGATCTCCTGTAGGGGAGGAGCTGATGATGGCCTGCTCAGCCTCTTGCCTGACACGGATGATGGCCTATGTTGCGGTCCTAAGGGAGACAGCAGCAGAGGGACGGACGATGGCCTGTCCTGCCTCATGCCCGAAACAGACAATGGCCTGTGTTGCGGTGCTGCGAGAGGAAGTAGCAGAGGGACGGACGATGGCCTGTCCTGCCTCGGATCCAACACGGACGATAGCCTGTGTCGCAGCGCTACTCTGGAGGGAGACTGCAGGAGAGGAGCGGACATTGGCCTGCACGGTCTCGACCCGACACGGACGATGGCCTGTGTCGCGGCCCTGCAGGGGGTAGGCAACTGAGGAACGGATGATAGCCTGTTCTTCCTCCTGCCTGGCTCGGTTGATGGCCTGTGCCGCGGTGTTGCTAGGAGTTGTGGAGGCAACTCCACCCCTGACCTGGTGAGGAGTATTTTTCCCCCGGACTAGGTGATGGTTCCTGCTCACCCGGTGCAGTGTTGGTTGGGAGCAAGAGGGGCGCCGGGGATTTGTATAGTTGAGCTGCTCCGGGCCAGCTGCACACCCCCCGGTGGTCCTTCGTGGGCTGGGGGTATGGTTGTCGTCTGCCGCCATCACCAGGTTCTTTGACTCACGCACATCACATTTCATTCCACTCTCTCCACTACGCTTAATCATCTCTGCATACACCTCATCAACCCCAGCTGCTTTCCCATTTTCAGCCGCTTCACAGCACTCTTCACCTGTGCAAGTGTCATGTCTCCTGGCACTGCTTTCCTTCTCTGCACACCTCCAAAACCAATCATGTTTACAGCCGCTCTGCTCTCGTTGTTCCCATTCATCAGGCTTTCAAAATGTTCTTTCCATCTGGTCCCAACTTCTTCCCCATGGGTTAATAATCTACCACCTACATCCTTCACACCATTACATTTCTTTCCGCTTTCACTTCTACATTTCTGCACCACTTTCCAGAATAACTTCCTATTTTCAGAGTAGTTTGCATTCATTTTTCTTCCTAGATCATCATTTGCCTCCTTTTTCCTCTTCATTAGTCTCTTTACGTGCTTCTTGCTCTCAGTATATTCAGTTCTCATTTCAACTAAACCCCTGCCCTGAAGAAGTGGCTAAAGCCACTTCTTGCTCTTTTCCTCCACTGCTCTCTTAACCTCATCATCCCACCATGCCGTACCTTTCTTCTTTGTTGTTACTCTTGCCACACCACACACTGCTTTAGCATTCTAAATAAGCAATCCCTATATGTATTTCACAGGCTGTCCCGATCCATTTCATTCCAATTCACTGATTCTAACTCCTCCCCTACTTTGGTCCTACTTGTTAAATTATATCATTTAAGTTTGTATGCTAAATAAATTAGGGTGTTATGCAGTGTAAGAAAACTCTGGCATGTTGTTGATGTCTCTGAGTAGGTAACTTGTAACCGTTGCCCCCTTCGGGAATGCACGTGAAATGTGGAAAAGGGTTGAACACTCAAGAATATAGGACGCTTCTGTAAGGATGGGGAAGAGACTAGAGCAAGTTCAGTCGGTTTTCAGTTCAGTTTGAGTGTAGTGCAAGTCAGTGAAGTTTGTATATCATTAGTAATTGTGAAAATAGTGGTTTTGTTAAGCATTAAGTGTAATTGCAGTCAGTATAGTTTGTATAGCTCCAGTGCTTGTGAAAATAGTGAAGTTGGAAAGCATTAAGTGTAATTATTTGAAAAATAAAGACAATGAACTTTAGAAATCAGTGTTTATTTTAGGCCAGCTGATTTTGTGTACTGTATACCAAAAGGCTGACCATAGGAAGAACAACTGACTGGGCAACGTCCTTCCTATACTGAACTACAGCTGTTGGAGCCAGTGCCAGTGTGGGACAGGGATGTAACACTGGTGTCAGGAGTGGGATTAACTGCTGCAGTGAGTCAAATCATCGACATGGAGCAAAGGGGTGTGCAGACAAGATCCAGAGCTGTGTGGGAGGACGAGGTGTTACTGGCTGCAATCATGAAGCTATTGCAAGCACAAGGTGTCCAACTACAAGCACAGAATGAAGGACAGAAAGAACTTAAAGAACAATTACAAGCAAAAAGTGTACAACTACAAGCACAGAATGAAGGACAGAAAGAACTCAAAGGACAATTACAGGCACAAAATAAAGGACAGAAAGAACTCAAAGAACACTTACAGGCACAGAACAAAGGACAGAAAGAACGATATGAACATCTGCAAGAGGCATTACAACAGAGGGTATTACAACTGAGATGCAAGGACAGCTAGATGCTTTCATGGGAGAAATGAAGGAAAAGCAGCAACAGTTGAAGGAAGAGGTATATGCTGAGCTACAACAGCAGAGGTGTGAGGTAAGCAATAACGTGATGGAGTTCAGACAGCATCTAGGCGACCAGCTGAAGCATGTTGACGACCAGTTGAAGACAATTAGTGAAGGAATTGTAATGGAGTGTAGACAGCATGTAGACAACTAGTTGAAGATAATTAGTAAGAGAACTGAGGTTGTAGAGAAATATTGCACTGCTGAGCCATGATTCGACATGTTGTCTCAAGACAAACGCAGACCCAGCGGAGCCATGAGAACACACAGATCCGTCTGTGTGGTATGAAATGCAGGATAGAAGTAAAATACAGAATAGCAAAGCTCCTCCTCAACCTCACCTGGGCCAGACACTGACCCCAGGAGGAAATACCCAGGGAGCGGAAGTGAGTGGCATGTGCTCCGCTCAAAACGGGCACACCTGTACCTCTCCCATGCACCCCTCTCGCGCTCAGCTAAGCCACCGTGCAGGTAGCAGTAACAGTGCATTACACCTCTGCCGTACCAGCCATCGCCAGGTTCAGGGTGAGGCTGCTCCTACAGCCCCAGACAGCATTCTGGGGTCGGTCACTAGCCACCCACCTGCTGTTTCCCTCCCTCAGCCATACCGGGTGACGGCCACCTAGCCGCACACGGGGAGGAGACGGCCAACAGCCGCCCTCGCTCTAACTCCATAAGAGGAGGTACAGTGACGGCCATCTCGCCACACTCACTCACACCGGGTGACGGCCACCTAGCCGCACACGGGGAGGACACGGCCAACAGCCGCCCTTGCTCTAACCCCATAAAAAAGTGTATAGTGACGGCCATTTCGCCACACTCACTCACACCGAGTGACAGCCACCTAGCCACACACGGGGAGGACACGGCCAATAGCCGCCTTCGCTATGACTCCATAAAAGGAGGTAGAGTGACGGCCACCTTGCCACACTCTTTCACACTGGGTGACGGCCACCTTGCCACACTCTTTCACACTGGGTGACGGCCACCTAGCCACACACGGGGAGGACACAGCCAATAGCCGCCCTCGCTCTAGCTCCATAAAAGGAGGGATAGTGACGGCCACCTCACCGCGCTTACACACACCGGGTGACGGCCACCTAGCCACACACGGGGAGGAATCAGCCACTAGCTGCCCTTGCTCTAACTCCATAAAAGGAGGGAAGGTGACGGCCACCTCGCCGCACCTAGGAGACGGCCACCCTGCCGCTCCACTAAAAGAAGGGGCACAGGAAAGTGCCCTCACCCTCTCTCCCCACAGAGACGTCCTCACCCTCGACCAGAAGCTGGAGGAGGCCTGGCAAGGACCCTTGGTATCGGGAGTCCTAGCCCTCTCTCTCGACCCCCTGCAACCTCAGCCCCTGTTGGACTCTGTCACACCAAGCTGCCGCAGCCCAGACATGATGGAGGCCCAGCAACGAAACTGCAGCCCTAGGACCAGTTGAGACGTCCCTAGGACCCCAGGACGAGATCTCTCAAGCCCCAAGCGATGCCCCCGGAGTAAGCGTAGGCAAACACGCCTCCTGACCCTGTTCGGGCTCAGCCCCTAAGCCCGGGGCCCCCTCTCCCCCTTCCTGTACTCCTGTGGAAGGGCCCACCCTCTCCTGCATGGCCCTCTGATAACTCCCGGACGAAACTCTACGGGCTGGCCTCCAGTCAGCCATTTGAAGTCCTGGCGACCGGGGCATCCTGACGCAGGCCACCAACCAGCCCCATCCCTCTCCTGCCCCCAAGTCCCCTGGTTCTGTCTATCTCTGTGTGTTATAACTATTTTCCTGTAAAGTGTGTATTCATGTTGTGTCAGAGTTGTAATTTGTTAGTAATATACGTGTAAGGTTGTTGCCCCGCCTTTTTATACCCTGTTCCCTCTGATTGCCTTAATAGAGCCCAACCCAGTCTAGAAAGAGAACCCCGTTCCAGGCCCCGTGTATAAGGGACAAGAAGTCGTACCCAAATTCATGCAGCATAACATGGTATGTGGCGGAGTCAGGGTAGTCAAGAGCAGCCACCCTGCTGAGGCCCTCCTGACGAAGAAGGGCGAGAATGGAAGCACGAGGGAGAGCTTCGGTGGGGCAATGTATTTTGTAGAGAAGAGGAACCCATGGCGGCGGATCAGTGTATCCGAGTCAGGGAGAGTCAGGTTCCCTACAGATATCAGGGACTGCTCCCAGGCTGTGCACCAAGGCAGCAATGGTGCAGGACTAATCATGCTCTGGACGAGGATCAGGTGGGTGGCTCAAGAGGCGCCTGAATAGAGCTGAGACTGGCAGATGCGGCCGATGCTGGACTAGCTGGAGGGTGACGACTGTAGCCCGAAGAGCAATGCGATGCTCCCAGGATGACAAACCACCATCAGCCTTTAGGTTTGCAATTAGGGTCCAATGGGGAGCTCCTAACATGACTCGCAGGGTGTCATTTTGCAGGACCTCTAGCGACCTTACGGATGGAGGGGCAAGGCCAGTCAGGCATATAGCACTGTAGTCCACAAGCGAACGGACCGCTTGTACGTAGAAAGTTCTAAGTACCTTAAAGGATGTCCTTAGGCTGCATTGTGAGAGATACTTGAGGGCAGCAGTGCGAGTGGCAGCACGCTCCCGCAGGTATCTGAATTGTTTGGTAAAGGTCAGGCCACTGTCGACCTAGACCCCCAGATATTGGTGGAGAGTGATGATGGAGAGCTGGTGGCCACCAAGCAACAATGGGAATTCTGGGGGGTGTAAGCCGAAGGGCAGGCATCCAGTCTTGTTGAAACTGATTTTCAAGCCCAGCTCAGTGCACTTTGCCTGAAGTTTGGGAAGAGCAGAGAGGCTTGAGCGTAGTAGTCCCTCCTCGTGAATACTATCACCAAGTTGTCGGCATAGCAAACTAGAGTAACCCCCTGTCCGTAATTGACTGTTAGGAGTCCTTCCAGTACACTGAAAAGCAGTGGACTTCTAACGCTCCCCTGAGGCGTGCCATTGCTATGCTGATAGAACGGAGAAAGATGCCCCTGAAATTTGACCCCCGCTTGACGACCTGCACAGAAATCTCCCACCGAGGATAGCAATTTACCCCCTATTCGTCTGGCAGCTACAGCAGCCTGGATGACGACAGGGCTAGCCAGTTCAAAGGCCTTCTCAAGGTCAAGGAAGACAGCCATTCCCCTTTCCCCTCTGAGCTCCTCAAGGAAGGATGCCAGGCAGTGGGCGGCACTCCTGCCTTGGTGATAGGCAAAGATCCTCGGGTGTAGCGGGCCCAGGCGCCAGGAAAGGCGAGCTCGCACCACCCTCTCCGCCGTCTTGGCGACACAGCTAAGAAGTGAGATAGGGCGCATGGCGGAGGGGTCACGAGGCTTAGGGATCAGGTGGATGATGGCTGCCTTCCACGATCTTGGTAAGTGACCCTCAGACCACGAGAGGTTGAGCAGATCAAGGAGATGATCTCTCCCACAATCTCCGGCATGTGATAACAGAGAATAGGTTAGCCCATTGAGCCCCGGAGCAGTGTCTCCTCTGTGCTGCAGTGCTTTATGCAGTTCCCCACTGATGAAGGGCACATCAGCGAGGTCAGGCCTTTCACAGGCAGCCTAAATTGCGGCAAGTCGAGAGGTAGACAACTGCACCTGCTTGTCTCTGATGGACTTCGAGAGATTGTGGGAAGCGGAGCGGTCCGCAAAGTGTTGAGCGAGATGGCTGGCTTCAGCGGCTGGGTCAGGGTGAGAAGGTGGACGGGAGGGACGTGGATCAGAGATAGACCTGATTCTCCTCCACATCTCCCTGAGAGTGGAGTGAGAGTCCAAAGTCCTGCACCATCTGATCCACGCCTCCTCTTTCATGCTTTCATGCAGTGTTTCTAAGCCATGACATGTTGCGTTACAGCAGCAAGGTATCGGCTGAGCGGGGATGTGCGGTGCTACCGGTACTGCTTATGTGCCACGTTGAGTCGATGATTCAGTTTCCTGACCCTGTCACAGTAGATCCAGCCGTCTTGGTATCGCTTTGGGGATCGTCGCTGTAGTGGGATGGCGAGGGAGGCGGCCTGTGCAAAAGCACTGACAACTTGATCTGCTCGACCCTCGAGGTCTAGGGCAGGAGGAGAAGCTTCGAAATGATGGTTAAGGCTCTGGCAGAGGCGGCCCAGTCGGCTTTGCTGAGGTCCCACCTCAGTGGTGGAGGTGGGGGAGGAGGGAGGGGCACAAGCGTCAGCCTTATCTGAATTGCACAGTGATCGCTAGCTAGGCGAGGGTGGAGCGACCACTGCGCCGAGCCAGCAAGGGGGGTGGAGATGAATGATAGATTCAGGCGCCCTCCCCGAATTTGGGTGGGTTCGTGAATGTAGTTTAATAAGGAGACACCATCCATCTCCTCAAGAACGAGTGAGATGTGCCGTCCTGCCTCATTGGATGGAAGGAGTGATGCAAGAAAGTAATGATGGGTGTTAGAGTTGACCCCGATAAAGTCAGGATCTGAGGCAACGTGGGAGAACAGCTCTCTCACATCGAGAGTGCCCTCCTGGCTTTTGTAGACATTGTACACAGTTAGTGTGGAGGATGCCAGATGTAACACAACACTTTGCACCTCCACACCTGGTCCACAAAAAGGCAGGGAGTCACAGACGGTGTAGGAGACGTGTTCTTGTACGAGTATGGCACATCCTCGTGTGTCTCTGCGTTCGTAGGGGAGATGGGAGGTGTATCCAGGGAGCCGAAAGGAGGAATTGTCAGGGAGTAGAGTCTCCTGCAGGAGAAACTCGTGGGGCTGATCCCTGGCGACTGCCTCCTGCAGGAGGGGTAGCTTGTGCCTGATCCCCAAACAATTCCACTGTATTAAGCGGAGGTCTGCAGGGTCTGCTCGCAGGTCACAGGAGGCAGGGAGCTTCTGCCTGGCAGGGAGGCCGGGGCCTCGACCATCGTGTCGGCTGCCACTGGTGCCGGCGCTTGCTCTGGTGGAAGGGGTGGAAGACGAGGCTCCTGAACCCCCTGGGGTGAGGCAGCGGTGGTTTGGGGCCGCGCCCTCCGTGTCGGGCGAGCCGCCCTGCACGATAAGGGTCTGGTAGTCCCTGTAGGGGGTGCAGGCCTGAGAGCAGGCTGAGGGGCACCACTCTGCTTCTTCTCGATGGCCCGATCGATTAGCCTGTCGATCGTGGCTGAGACTAGGGCTGTGGAGCACGTTACCCCTATGCATTGGTTGATGCCCACGGCTATGGTCTCTGCTATTTCCTTACCTATGGAGCGGAGCTCCTCGAGGGTAAAGACAGGCTTCTGCTGAATGGGGGCCTGGGGGGTGCTGGTAGTAACCCCGGCTGGTGGGTGCTGCGGTGGTGAGCTCGGGCAGTGTACCTCCGAGGAGGTGATGCCCTGGATGAGAGCAGGTGGTGGAGGGACTGCTGTCTCGTTGCGTGGAGGTGGGCTTGACGCGGTTGGCAGAGGAGGGAATTCTGCCTCATTGATGGGTGAGATCTGTTCTGTGGGGCGGCACTGTTACCCCCATATAAAAGTACCTGGAGAGCTTGGAGTAAGGCTGACGGCCTGCTGCTCCTGCACCCATGCCACTTGCTGCTCACACCCTTGCAGGACTCTCTTCGTTCTGGCTGGACAGCTGGGGTGCCAGGCATGGTGTGATCCTGAGCAGCTGGGGCATCGGGAGGTCACTGGCTCCTTTTCTTTGAGTTTTGCCAGACACCGCTCCGTGTCGTGGCTGCCGCTGCAAATGTCGCATACTGAGGGGCAATGGCAGTCGTCCTTGTGGTGGCCATACCACTGGCAGCTGTAACACCGGAGCGGCTCTGGTGTATAGGGGCGCAGGTGGAACTCTCCCCAGTTGCCCAGGTCGAGGGAAGGTACTAGAGGGCCCCTCAGGGTAACCGTGACCTACAGTGTCTCTTCCCGTGTGCGCTGGCTTTGACAGCAGTTGGCCTCCTCCACTATGGGGTGCTGCAGGAGGATCTCCACCGGCTTGCGCCGGGGGTAGCCCATAACAGTGGCCTTGGTGAGCGGCTCGTCCCGCTGCAGCTCGACGATCTTCGGGGGTGGGGCCTCGTCCTCCATCAGCACCTTCAGCTATAGGTAGGTCTCCTTATCCCGCCGGATAAGCATGCAGCTGTCGTTGCGGCCGTAACGGTTGGTAATGGTCAGCCCCCTTAGGTGGCTTTCGAGGGCTTGGACCGTGCTGTAGCTGGTTGTGAATCCCGATTGGACCGGGACACGAAAGGCCGGGAAATTAGAAGGGGGTGGTGTATGGGGCCGGACCGAGAATGAGGGGCATGGCGCAGGTGGGGGCCCCTGAGAAGCAGCCAAGCGTAGTGCCGGGATCTGTTCGTTTCCCGGTGTCACTCGCGGTTTCTTTCGCGACACCGAGATCCAGCCCTCTTCGTCAGGAACAGCAGCAGCAGTAGTGGCAGCAGGGGCAGGCGGGGGGTGGCTGAGGGGGCAGTCGCCTTGGCAGAAGTAGTGGCCATCTGGTGCACCCCAGCGGTGCTGTCGTGCTCGCCCGCACTGGGATGGGCCTTGGAGCAAGACAACGGTGAAATGGCGGGAAGTGAGTGGGGTGGCAGCTTATTGGTGGCAGAGGAGCCGCGCGTCACCTGGGGGGAAGCATGAGAGCCCGGAGTACTGGTGGGAGCTGGGGCAGGCGTAATGCCCTCCATGGCCTCGTGGATTCGCGCGACCTCCACAGCTCGTGTGGAGGAGGACGTGGTGGGAGCCGCATAGCGTGGGCGAGGTGCAGTCCCGTTAGGCCTGGGAGAGGAGGGAGCAGCGGGGGAAGCCCCGGTGGAGGACGAGAAGGAGCTACTGATTGAAAGCTTACGCTCCTGCTTCTCCCCGGTAGTTGGCTTAGAAGGGGGGGGGACCTCGAAGGAGGGGGGGCCAGGAAGTGCATGCCACCCTCATGGCATAGGCACAGGGCAACACAGACACGCACTTTCACAACTCAGACACTCACTTGCACACAACACTAAATAATAATAACAATAATAATAATAATTTAGTTCAATGTGCGTTTAATCCGTCTGTTGAGTTGATTCAGTCAAGTCAACTCAACAGTGTACAAATGAAAACAATTGGAGTAAATTAATTATAGAGATATTCAATATAATTTCTCCTTTAGTGAATCTATCTGTGTGAACTAATTTGTTAAATAAATCAGCACACTGAAGACAGACTCAAGCAAGGGAAAATAAATTAAATTAAGACACGCAGACGGGAGATATTTAGTTTAGATGAACTAAGTCAGAGCAGTCACAGAACTGATTTTCTATGCAAATTAATTAATCAGACTGACCTAACAAGTTAGAATAAATAAAAAACAAACAAACAAACAAACAAAAAAGCTCGGCCAACGAAAAACCCTACAGTGACGGGGGGAGGTCTCCCCGCCCTCTAAAGGGCGTCGAAGGGAGCCGCGTCAATGCCCCGTGAGGGACTTGCCTATCCCTAGCCCTAACAGAAGGTGTCGCTCTCACCGCCTCCTATAACCAGGTCCTAAAGGCCCCCCTTCATGGAAGTGCCCTGCGGCACCCCTTCAGGGTTCGACGTCGTACTACGGTGAGGGACACTACCGGCAGGCCGAGAGAACAAAAGCAAAGGAGATAAGCTCTCCTGCAGCAGAACGTGTGTGACTAAGAGTCAGAAAATCGAGTCGTCAGAGAGCGGCGAGAAAGTCTAAGGAGATGTGAAACCAGGTTTCACTATCTTCAGGAGAGAGGCTGAGATGTTACTCCTCCTAGCGCTAGGCATGAACTGACGACAGCGGATGGGAGTGCTGGGGAAGACGTGTTGTCGCCGTGGCAGCAAGACAGGGAATGGAGAGTATGGCATACAAGCCGTACCCTGGAGCAGCACCTAACCTGTTGGCTATTCTTCTGAGGGACAAGTTCATCGATGCTCTTGATAGTGCAGAGTTGAAAGTGCAAGTAAAGCAGGCACAACCCAGAAGCATGCAAGAAGCACTAGCCAGGGCTCTACAGATTGGGTCCTATGTTAGATCCAGTGCGTCCACGTTTCAGGCTGGTCGTAGTGCAGTATTCAAGGCAAGAAAGGCGTAGGTACGTGAAGCGGATAAATTTGAAGGAAGGTGCTGGTACTGTGAAAAGCCAGGACGTAGGAAAGAGGACTATTATAAGTGGAAAAGGGAACAGAAGAAAATCAGAGGAATTTGCTAGTACTGTAAGAAGCCAGGACATCGGAAAGTGGATTGCAGGAAGTGGAAGAGAGAACAGGAGAAGACCGGAGGAGGTTGCTGGTTCTGTGGGAAGCTGGGACACAAGAAGGTGGATTGTTACAAATGGAAAAAGGAACAAGAAGGGAACAGTGCAAGGAAACCCAGGATTGCAACAAACGGGTGTCAGATATGTGGTGAGGTGGGACACTTCAGCTATGAGTGTTCAAATGAGAAAGATGAGGGTTAATTAGTAAAGGCTGGTGACGAGAGGCATTTTTCCCAAGAAGCCCCACCATTGAGGAAATGCAAGAGAACCTTAACTGATAGTGTGTGAGAAGACGGAAGAACAGACAGCAAGCAGTGTAGCAGGAATGAGAATCTTAGCATGAAATGCCGCCATACTGTGATGACAGGGCCAGTGTCAGCTGAAGAAGACCTGAAGAGGATGCAGATTGAGGATGGATTGGAGGCCACCACAGGGATGTAAGGCTGACAACAACTCATACGACCCTCAAGGCCCTTACCTCACATTCCGCACTGCTGCCAACCAATATAATAACTGAAATGAAACTGAATAAATTAATTACTGTCCTGGCCGAGATTCGATCTCAGGCCCTTGGCTTTTTTTTTTTCTGCAAGGAAGAAGGAACTAAAGGCCGTGGCCTGCAAATTGTTCCTTCTAGGAACAAACAAAAACAATACAAAAGAGAGCCAAATTCAAGATCCATTGTTCATTTCGAGATGCCTAGACACACTGCGTTTGAAGGACTGGAGATCATAGGAAGTAGGAAATACAGACAGAGGAAGACAGTTCCAGAGTTGACCGCTTGCATAAATGAAGGACTGGGAATAACGGTTAACTCTTGCATTAGAGAGTTGGACAGAAAAGGGGTGAGAGGTTGTTGCTAGACGGGTACTACGTGCCCGTCGTAGAGGTGGAGGGATGCAAGCAGACAGTTCAGAGGAACAGTAGCCATTGAAGTAGCGATAGAAAAGAGATAAAGATGCAACAGTGCGGCAAAGAGACAGAGGTTGAAGAGAGCCAGTAAGAGGAAGAGTTAATGAGACGAAAAGCCTTTGACTCCACCCTATTGAGAAGGGGTGCACGTGGGGAGCCTCCCCACACATGAGAGTTGTACTCTAAACAGGGGCGAATAAAACCCGTGTACAAAGTCAACAACTGTGCAGGGGTAAAGAAGGTTCGGAGTCGGCTTGAAACACGCACACGTTACTACTGAGCCGAAGAGAGGATCCCCCACTTTGCCTCTGGACAATGCGGGCTTGTATACACCCCATTACAATGGTAGGTGGAATTTATTCCCAATTCCATTCCATAATTGCTGACGTGCCTCAGGGATCGGTTTTTGGCACCAACCCTCTTTCTCATGCATATAAATGACCTATCTGCCATTCACAACCCAGAACACTCTTATGCTGATGACTCGACACTTCATAGTTCTTTCACATTTAGTACCTCCTTTACACAATCTGATTGTTATGCTGCGTGTTCAGAGGTCATCTCCTTATTCTCTGCACACAAGCTCTGGGTCTGGGGTTCCATTCAAGACTGGGTCTAGAGCATGCAACTAGAGGAACAGGGCACAAAAACTCGGGCTGACCAACCTTCACGTGTATTACTGTAAAGAGTTACAATGCCATACAAGAGCACAATGCACAGATCAACACACTATCTGATACACAGGGGACCCAGGTTGGGCTGATAGTGGCTGGGTAGTTGCAGGTGTCATCCAGGTGTGGAAGGGGGCCTGTCAGGTGTGCTCTCCCACAGGAGGCACGGGACGGCCATCAGGGGCCGGGTCGTTGGAAATGGGCTGCCGGACAGTGTAGAGAGAGGCTCTTTCCTGGTGGGGCCTTGATGAATGGCTCGGCCCTCGGGACTGGGGCCAAACAGGGAGAACAGGCGCACTTCCCGGCGCTAACTCCTGGGGAAGGACTGCCCGGTGGTGGGGTTGGGGAGGCCTTGCCGTGGAGTCCTGGTTCCGCCCTTGGGTGGCTGGGGGCTGTGGCTTGTGAGGCCGCCAGGGGCTGCCTGCAGCATCTTCTCTTCCTGGACTCCGACAGCAAGGGGCGATGTGGGGGAGTTGACTGAAGAGAGTGGATCCCCAGGCTCACGAAGGGGTCGCTCCAGATCCTCTCTAGCTGCGACTCCACTGGCTCTCCGGACCTATAGGGAGAGAGAGAGACTACAGATGAGGGGTGTACAGTGGCCGTTCCCTCCCCGGCGCGTACAGTGGCTGTCGCCTGGGTTCTGCTTGTGCCGGTGGGCATGACAGATTCTTCCCCGATGCGTACGGTGGCTGTCACCATGGTTCTGCCTTGCCCTGGGACAACAGGCGAGGGACGTACAGTGGCCGCTCACTCTTCAGCGAGTACAGTGGCCATCGCTGAGGTCATGCTCCCGGTGGAGGCTGCAGATGAGGGACATACAGTGGCCGTTCCCTACCCGGTGTGTACAGTGGTCGTCGCCTGGGTTCTGCCGGGGGTATCAGTAGATGTGAGATGTACAGTGGCCATTCTCTCCCTTGTGCATACAGTGGCCATCACCTGGGTTCTACCTGGGACTGTTGGGTAACAAGTCCCACCTCAATTCTGGCGAGTGCTGGACTGGCCCGAGAGTAGGTCAGCGGGACTGTTTATCTCCCGTGGGGTCTGGTGAGGGGAGGAGGGGCACATGGTGGCGGTGAATGTAAGTCCGTCTGGCCCGGGCTCGGTATGCATCTCCCTTTGGTCTCTCCTTGGGGTGGGTATTTCCTCTATTTCCTCATCACCTCATGCCTCCCTGTGGTCTCTCCTTGGGGTGGGTATTTCACTACCGTTGCGGGGGGGTGAAGTCACGTCCCCGTGGCTGGAGGAGGTATGTGTTGGAGGAGGTGATGCGGTGGGTTGGCGTGAGGTTGTGGAGGAAGTTGTTCCAGTGGTAGGTGACCCAGCTCGGCTGCTGGTGCTTGTTGTAGGTTATGTGGGTAACTTTGCAGAAGGCAGTGGAGGTGGGGTGTTCCTTGTAGGCGGTTGTGCTTCCCCTGGGCCGGGATCCAGATTGCTCATTTGACATTCATTTATGGAGACATGGAGTGTGGTGGTTGGACGCTGGCTCCGGGTTGAATACTGGCAACTGGTGAGGTGAGTCAGTTTTTATGAGGTTGCTGGGAACAGGTGTCGATCCTCATCCTGGTGGGCTCGGCCACTGGAAACTTCCACTGTGCCTGGTGTATTCTTAGGGTTATGGGGGAGGAGTTGGGGGTGGGGGAGGTGGAGGTGGGTGGAATAGGTGGTGTTGGGGGCCTTGGGGGTGTAGGTGAGGGTGTGGATGCGTATCTAGCTGGTGGGCAAGTGTCGGCCGGATCTGGTAGTGGTGGTGGTGAGGACAGGTGTGGGTGGCTAGGAGCTGGACCCATGTGATGCAGTGGGTGGGTGGGGGTGGGCAGTTTGTTTAGGTGGTGGAGTTCTTGAGGAGGTGGGGTTGTGGAAGTGGTTGAGGATGAGGAGGTGGTGTGGGATGTGGTGTGGAACAGGGGGTGGGTGAGGGATAGGAATGTGTGGGTGTAGCGGTGGCGGGTGGTGGGGCGGGAGGTGAGGTTGTCGGGGTGGTGATGGAGGTCTGAGGGGATGGTGTGGAGTGGTAGAGGGTAAGGTGGGGGTCGTGGTTGTAGAAGGGGGAGTGTGTGAGGGCGAAGAATTAGAGGGCGTGATGTAGCAGGCATATAAGTCAGGTGTGTGGCTGATGATTGTATATGGTCCTACGAAACGTAGTGAAATCTTGCTCGGGACCGGTAGTTGGGTTACTGTGAGAGTACCCTGGCTTGTAGGGATTGGAGGAGGTGATGTCGGGTTGGGGGTCTTGATGTTTCTGTAGGTGATACAGTCGGCTCTTGAGGTGGTAAAGGGGGTCGGACCTGGGGGACGTGGAGGGAGGCTGTAGGTGGTGTCGAAGGGGTAAGAGGAGGGGGGTTACCCCAAACACTCGCTTGTGGGGAGTGACGCCGTCTTCTCGGGGGCAGATGTTCATTCCCCACTGTACAATTTTTACGTGTGCTGGCCAGTCCCCATTTTTCGTTTCTTCTATTCTGGCCCGCATCTGGTTGAGGAGAGTGAGGTGGCTTCTTTCGCATATCCCATTCCCTTGGGACCAGTAGGGAGAGGAGTGAGAGCTGGAATCCAAAGATGGTGGTGAGCTCCTTCCATATTTTGCTCGTAAATTCCAGAGCATTGTCTGAAAGAAGGGCTTGGGGAATGCCGAAGAAGGGGAAGACGTGGTGGACAAAGGCATCGGTCACGACCACGGCGTGGTGTTCTTTGGCCGGGCAGGCGATGAGGAATTTTGAGTATGTGTCCACGAAGGTGATGTATTTGCAGCCGGCTTTAGGCAATAGGGGGCCGACTTTGTCCACAGACAGCAGTTGCCGTGGGCTGTGTGCGGTGATGTTTCCCTAAGGGCCAGGTGTTCGAGTGATGTCCTTACGCAGGCCCAGCAAGCCTGAATGACTTGTTTGGCCAGGCTAGAGGGGCTGGGTGTCCGATACATGTCATTAGATACCTGCAGTAGTTTCTTGGTGCCGAGATGGATGCTGTTATCCAAGTGCTGGTGGGTCATGGCATCCAGGGCGGTGTCTGGGTCGAGTACTATGTGTCCGGACTGGATGAGTAAGTGGTCGCTTTGCTGATGGAGTTTAGAAAATACCTGGAGTGGTATCCAGTGAGGGCAATCCTTCCTTGTTCCGCCACTGATATAGGAGGCTGGTGACGGTACTGGCACAGTTGATGGGGAGTCAGGACAGGGCGTCAGTGTTAGTGTGTAGTTTGCCGGGCCAATATGCGATCTCGTAGTTCAACCCTTCGAGAGATCCTCTCCACCTGACAAGCTGGTCATTGTGCGTCTGGGACTGGTGTAGCCATTGCAGGGACTGGTGGTCCGTTATGATGGTGATGTGTGTCCCTGAGGTAGCCTCGGAAGTGTTCCAGTGCCCAGATGATGCCTAGGCATTCTCGTTTGGTGGCGGCATAGTTTTCCTCTGCTTAGTTGAGGGTACAACTGGCACAGGCTATGATGTGTTCTCGACCCTGTTGGACCTGGGCAAGGACAGCACTGATTGCCACTAGGGATACGTCGGTGTACAGGCGGAAGGGCAGGTTGTAGTCAGGGAATGCGACGTTCGGGGCAGTGATGCGATCATCGGTCCAGGTGGAAGGTTCACCCTTCTTTGTCATATCGTGGAGAGGTTTTGCGATGTTTGCGAACCCTTTTTATGAAGCGCCGGTAGTAGGACGTGAGCCCGATGAAGGCACGGACTTCGTGGACATCTCTTGGTAGGGGGAGGCCTGTGATAGCACGCAGTTTGTCAGGGTCAGGTGCTATGCCTTCCTTAGAGATGACGTGTCCTAGGAAGGAGACAGACCGTTCAGTCAGGATGCATTTTGATGGCCTGAGCTCAAGTCCGGCCTGTTGAATGTGAAGGAAGACTTGTTTGAAGCGTTGGAGGTGGTCAGCCCTGGCTGGCTGAAAATGATGATGACATCCAGGTACACCAGGCAGGTTTCCCAGGTGAGGCCACTGAGAACTGACTCCATTAGCTGGGAAAAGGTAGCAGGGACATTGCAAAGTCCAAAGGGAAGGACGTTGAGTTCGTAGTGCTTCCCGTTGCTGGTCAAAAAAGCTGTTTTCTCTCTGTCTTCTGGGTGCACAGGGACTTGCCAGTATCCCGATTGGAGGTCCAGGGTTGAAAATCAGGACGCTCCCTATAGGGAGTCAAGGGAGTCGTCTATCCTGGGTAGGGGGATGGCATCTTTCACGATCACGTCGTTTAATCGTCGGTAATCCACACACAAGTGCATGATGCCATCTTTCTTTTTAACTGGGATGATTGAAGAGGACCAGGGACTGGTAGATGGAGAAATGAGACTGGCATTGAGCATGTCTTGGACCTGCTGGTCTTCCTCACCCAGTTGTTCGGGGTTTTTCCACCGTGATGGTTGACGAATGGGTGGTCCTGTAGTGTGGATTTTGTGTGACAGATTTGTGGTGTGGCCGATGTCTGTGAGTCCTGACGAGAAGAGGTCTTGGAAGTTCAGGAGGAGGTGTCAGAGACTGTCAGCCTGGTGTGGTGAGAGGTGTTCTGGTAGAGGAGGAAGGGTGGCAGGGGAGGAGGGGGGGTGCACATGGTTCATCTTCTTCCATTTCACCGATCACTAATCCTCTGGGGAGTTAAAGGGGGGTGGTGGAGATGTTGGCGATGCGTACTACCCTGAGGTGGGGGGCAAGGAAGGTGGAGGACAACAAACAGGAAAAGATGGTTTTGGAAGGCAGGTTAGAAGAGAATAGGATGGAGGTTCCAGTGGGCCTGTTCAGGTGGAGCCAGGCTTTGTGCTGAGGGGCAATAGTAAGGCAGGAGGCGATAGTAGCGGGGAAAGTGGTGTGTGGAGGGGTGGGGGTGGGTGGGGGGAATAGGGGGCAAGGTAGAGGACATGGTGGGTGTTGGGTGTGGGGAAGGGGGTGGGGGTGTGTACAAGCATAGTGACTGGGAGGTGGGGGTGGAGGGTCCTGGAAGTGGAGACGTCACTTGTGACAGTCGATGCTGGTATGCAGCTTCTGCAGAAGGTCCAGCCCTAAGTAGCCATCGTAGGCACGGCAGGTAGAGTCAAAGATGATGAACTTGTGCTGAGTTGAAACTTCTTGGTAGGTGTCGGCGTGCAGGGCCCGGGTTTCCCCATATATTAGCAGGGGGGCCATTTCCGACATCAACGAGATGAACTGAGCTGGGGAGAAGCGGGCCAAACGCCGAGGTGTGGCGGGAGTAGAAGTGGGTGTAAAGGCAGGATCTGGCCGGTTAAGGGATGATCATTAGGCTCGCTTTTAGACCATTCAGTCTCATCTTGTCGTAGACTGGGTGGCGGTATTTTTGTGATGTGGGCCCCCAACACCATGGGGAGGTGCAGGGGCAGTCCTAAAAATCCAGCTGTTGTGGAGCGCCTTCTCCATCGGGCTTCGCTTCCCCAGGGTCGGAGTAGGTGGGGTGTCATCCTCCGTGCAGTCGTCGTCCAGGGAGGAGACTTTCCGGCACCCCTGGGTGGCTGGTATGCACCGGGCAGCCTTTAGCTGTTCACATATAATGTGAATGGAGCATCAGTGGCTACAGGCGGAGAATTCTCTTGGGTTGATCGAGATGAGATTGTTATTTTCCTTAGGGGTGGGGTGCCTTTTGGTAGGGAGTGCCCTGGGTATAGTGGGTGTTGTTACTGGAGGACTTGTGTGGGTGAGGGGTGTCCGTGGTTTGGGGTGTGGCGCCCTCTGTGTTGGGAATTTGCTGACTGCGTCGATGTGTTGTGGGGTGGTGCGGGCGGCTAGAAGGCTGGACGTCTTTGTCGAGGTCTCCCATTGGGTCATGGATTGTGAAGTGTTCCCTTATGGCACTGGGGAGTATCCTTAACAGGGTGTTGAAAGTGTGTTGTTCCTGGGTGGCTGTGTTGGCCTCTGGGTAGGGGGCAGTGACGAGTCGCCTGGCCTGGATGAGTGTCGTCCAGGTTACCGTCATAGGTGATGACGTCAAGCTGGGATAAGGCAATGACTTTCCCTAGGGATGGTGTGACTGCTTTGGTCACGATTTGTGTGAATCGCACACATGTCAGCTCTGGGACGCTCTTTGTGGCAGTGCTGGACAATGCTTTTCCCAGGTGTGGTAGAGTAACTGCTATTTTCTCCTTGTCATGGTTGAATCCAATGTCCAGTAGTGGTTTGATCATACACATGTATGTGTTTATGTCGCATTGTTCGGGGTCACATTTTGGCAATTGTACGTGCGGTTTGACCGCCATTTTGTTAGATTTCACTTGTTCCTGTTGCTCTCTGACTGTATCAGGAACCACCGCTAGCCACCAGTGTTATGCTGTGTGTTCAGAGTTCAACTCATTGTTCTCTGCTCACGAGCATTGGGTCTGGGGTTCCCTTCAAGACCAGGTCTAGAGCATGCAACTAGAGGAACAGGGCATAAAAGCTCGGGCTGACCAACCTTCACGTGTATTACTGTAAAGAGTCATAATGCCAGACAACAGGACAATGCACAGATCAGCACACTATCTGATACACAGGGGATCCGGTTTGGGCTGCTAGTGGCTGGGTAGTTGCAGGTGTTGTCCAGGTGTGGGAGGGGGCCTGCCTCCCACAGGAGGCACGGGACCGCCATCAGGGGCTGGGTCATTGGAGGTGGGCTGCTAGGTGGTGTAGAGGAAGGCCCTTTCCTGGTGGGGCCTTGATGAGTGGCTCGGCCCTCAGGACTGGGGCCGAACAGGGAGAGCAGGCACGCTTCCCGGCACCTACTCCTGGGGTAGGACTGCTCAGCGGTGGGGCTGGGGAGGCCTTACCCTGGGGTCCTGGGGCTACCCTTGGGTGGCTGGGGGCTGCGGCTTCCCCTGGGTCGTGAGGCCACCAGGGGCTGCCTGTGGTGTCTCCTCCTGAAGTCTGACAGCAAGGGGCGACGTGGGGGCTTTGTCTGAAGAGTGTGGATCCCCAGACTCATGATGGGGCCACTCCAGATCCTCTTTAGCTGCACCTCCACTGGCTCTCCAGCCCTGTAGGGAGAGAGAGATGCTGCAGACGAGAGATGTACAGTGGCCGTTCCCTCCCCAGCGCGTACAGTGGCCGTCACCTGGGTTCTGCTTGTGCCAGTGGGCATGACAGACTCTCCACCGGTGCACACAGTGGCTGTTGCCTAGGTTCTGCCTTGCCCTGCAAGAACAGGTGAGGGACTGCATACTGTGGCCATCACCGAGGTCCTGCTCCCAGTAGAGGCTGCAGATGAGGAACATACAGTGGCTGTTCCCTCCCCGGCACATACAGTGGCCGTCACCTGTGTTCTGCTTGTGTCGATGGGCATGACAGATTCTTCACCGGCGCACAACGGGTGAGGGACATACAGTGGCCGATTCCTGTTTGGCGCGTACAGTGGCCATCGCCGAGGTCTTGCTCCCGGTGGAGGCTGCAGATGAGGGACGTACAGTGGCTGTCCCCTTCCCGGAGCATACAGTGGCTGTCGCCTGGGTTCTGCTTGTGCCAGTGGCCATGACAGATTCTTCCCCGGTGCGTATGGTGGCCAACACCATGGTTCTGCCTTGCCCTGGGACAACAGGTGAGGGACGTACAGTGGCCGTTCTCTCTTCGGCGCACACAGTGGCCGTCGCCGAGGTTATGCTCCCAGTGGAGGCTGCAGATGAGGAACATACAGTGGCCATTCCCTCCCCGGCACGTACAGTGGTCATCGCCTGGGTTCTGCTGGGGGATATCAGTAGATGTGAGACGTACAGAGGCAGTTCTCTCCCCGGTGCATACGGTGGCCATCGCCTGGGTTCTATCTGGGACTGGACTGTTGGGTAACAAGTCCCACCCCGATCCTGGCGAGTGCTGGACTGGCCCGAGAGTAGGGTGGCGGGACTGTACTCCCGCGGGGTCTGTTCAGGGGAAGAGGGGCACATGGTGGCGAGGAATGTAAGTCCGTCTGGCCCAGGCTCGGTATGCGCCTCCCTGTGGTCTCTCCTTGGGGTGGGTATTTCCTTTTTCCTGCCTGCCTTCCTTTGATGTCCCTTTGGGTGGGTATTTCATTAATATTATAACTTCTCAAATAAACACAGCAATTTCTCTGAACCAGGATCTTTCTAAAATTAATCAATGGGGACAAACAAATCTGGTCTCATTTAATGCTCAGAAAACTAAATACATTAATTTCTCCAACAGAAGAATCCCTCTGTCTCCCAAGTAATTTTAAATGATGTCAATAATCAGTATTCCCATATCCACTGCAACTGATATCTTGTCACACTAAACACCGAACTAAGCTGGACAGCATACGGTATGTTCAATCCCTTGCTAAAAATGCTTCTAAAAAATTGGGACTTCTGTACAGAGTTCGTGATTTCTTCACTGACGAGCAGTTGGCCACAATATACAGATATCATGTGCATTCTCAACTGTTCGCCAATGTGGAGTGGATGTGGAGCGGTTGGACAAAATTCAAAATAAAGGCATTAGATTAATCAATAATCCTGCCATTACGCAGGACCTTTCTCCACTATCAGTAAGCAGAGATGTTTCATTTTTAACATTATTGTACCGATATTTTTTACCGTAAGTGCTCTGATGAACTTGCTTCAATTGTGCCTCCCCTTCACATTTTCTACCAAAATACTCGGGCAGCTGGGAGTGCCCATGAACTCTCTCTCCCCAGCAATGCAGAACCTCTGCTTATCAAAAATCATTTATCCCTCTTAAGCAGCGTATTCGTAGCCCAACTTCTTGGACTAGGATACGGGCATGTGCTGGGGTTCTTTTGTTCAAGACCGGGCTAGAGCATGCAGAGAAGGCAGAGCTCTAACACAGACTAACCAGTATTACACGTATATTACTTTATGTAGTGCCGTAATTTTAAGTGTAACATAAGTTAGAACAAGTGTAGTATAAGTGTAACCTTGAAACATTAATATTTTTAGCTACGCAATGCAATGTCTAGCCGTTAAGTTGCATATTCAAGTTTAGTCTTTGTTAATATTCATAGTGTGAATATAACTCTGTTATTGATAGAACTAAATCGAGCATCAATATGAATATGATTGACTTTATACATATGGATCAGCCGATTCCCACCGGTCATGCATAACATCGTAACCTTAGCCAGAGTTTAATTATTGTGAATGCCTGTCTACGTACTCTAATCCAGAGATTTGTATATCAACGTTAACCAGTCCAGTCCCGACCGATTTTTTGCCCAACACATCCTCAGAACCTGACCGATTTTCAACTTTCTTTTTTGGGGGGCTCAAACCTCCGCTTTTGGTGAGAAACATCGAAAATTCATAGAGAAATCGCCCTCCTGAGCTTATAAATGTTGGTACAGGTGTCAGTCAGCCTTACATTTTCCTTTTTCTCAGGGTACCTGGCTAAAGAAAATGAACTATGGAAGGGTTAACTAATTCAAGCCACTTTAAATTACGTATTTATTTATTTATTTGGTGCAAATTTATGTGTAGTACAAGTCTATATTGGTTTTCACACAATAATATAGGTGATAAAAGCATTGTTCGCTCACCCAAAACCCCAGCATATGGCACCTTCCTTTACGACATTACCACCTCATCACTTCTGTTTGTTTCTCCCTCTAGCTTCTTTGTTTCTTTGTCCTCCACCTCAGGAATCACTTTCACCGTGAATTTCGTCATTGGAGAGACCGAGGGGCAACATATCTTTACTGGCCAGGTTCCTGCTAACAGGTGAACTGCCGAGTGTGGGCGGGAGAGGAAATAGTGACGGAGTGCAGACAGCATGCAGATAGTCAGTTGAAGCATGTAATTGACCATGTAAAGATAATTAGTGAGAAAATGGAGGCTGCAGAGAAATACTGCACTGCTGAACCTCAGGTTAGTGTACAGGGAGCATATGAAAGGAATGAACAGTGCATGGGGAATCTTAACGGATCCCAGGCATCTAAAGGTAGCATTACAAGGTTGAATAATCAGAATGTAGAAGTTTTAAGTCCTGGCCTTAATTATGATACCAGTTTTTAGACCCCAAACCAGTGAAGTGCGTAGCTACAATATGGGTCCAATTAAAAAGAAACCTCAGGAATTTGATGGTAGAGTCTCTTGGGAAGCTTACCGTGCACAGTTCGAGTTGCTTGCAGATCAGACTGGCTGGGATGATAGTCAGAAGGCAGTGCAGCTTGCTACTAGCCTTAAGGGTGCCGCAATGGAAATTCTGGGCCAGATGTCAGTGATGGAGAGGAACAGATATCAGTCCCTAGTAGAAGTGCTGGAGTGCAGATATGGAACCATGTACCAGACTGAGGTTTACAGAGCAAGATTCCGGTGCCGTGTAAGGGCTCGGGGAGAACCCCTACAGCAGCTTGCTCACGACCTGGAGAGTATGGCATATAAGGCATACCCTGGAGCAGCACCTAACCTGTTTGGTATTCTACTGAGGGACCAGTTCATCGATGCTCTTGACAGTGCAGAGTTGAAAGTGCAGGTGAAGCAGGCACAACACAGAAGCATGCAAGACGCACTTGCCAGGGCTCTAGAGTTTGAGTCCTATGTCAGGTCAAGTATGTCCACTTTTCAGACAGGTCGTAGTGCAGGATTCAAGGCAAGAAAGGGGCAGGTACGTGAAACGGAAAAATTTGAGAGAAGTTGCTGGTGCTGTGGGAAGCCAGGACACCGGAAAGAGGACTGCTACAAGTGGAAGAGGGAACAGGTGAAGACCAGTGGAGGCTGCTTGTTCTGCGGGAAGCCGGAGGACAGGAAGGGGGATTGTCACAAATGGAAGAAGAAGCAAGAACAGAGTAGTGCAAGGAATGTAACAAGAGCAGGTGGGACACTTCAGTTCTGAGTGTCCGAAGAAGAAAAAGGATTATAAGAAGAAGGTTGCAGAAGACCAGAATGAAGCGGAAAACTAGTGGAGGTTGGTGTTAAGGGCCAGCCACCAGCCAGCTTGTCCCAAGTAGCCCCACCGCCGAGAAAATTCAAGAGAACAGCAATTGACAGTGTGCAAATAGATGGAAGGATAGATGGAAAGAAGTGTTCCCTGGTGATTGATTTGGCCTCAGAGCAGACTTTTGTGAGGCCTGATGTGTTACATCATCGGTATCTGCCTGAGTCATCGGAACAACTGTATGGCATAATTGGGCACTGTGCAGAACTGAGGGGACCCCTTGATGTCCAGATTGAAGTGGCAGGGCAAAAGGCTACCCTTCCAGTTTACGTGGCTGACATGGAGGATCCTTGTCTCCTGGGTCTTGACTATCTGATGTCCATGGGGTGTGAGCTGGACTTCTGTTCCATGAAGCTGAAGGTTCGAGGGAGGTCGGTTTCCGTCACGGCAGTGAAACGTACCAGCTCTGGTGGCGAGGTGAGGGCGCTCCGCACTACAGTGATACCCCCAAAATCAGAACTGTTGCTCCAGTGTAAGGTGAGTGGGTCTTTTGACAGGTGTATAGGGGTAGTGGAGCCGAATGTACAGTACAAGACGAAGGCCGGAGTGATGGTGGAGAGAACACTGGTGGAAACACGTGCAGATGAAGTGCCAGTTGTGGTGGCCAGTTTCTCCCGTGAGCCACAGAAGATCAACGAGGGAGAAATTGTTGGACTGTGCCAGGCAGTGGACCCTGAGTGGCATCAGAGGAAGGCCTGTAGAAGGAGCGTAGTCAAGGAAGACGGGTACGTCCCGGACCACCTACAGGACCTATTTTCAAGGAGTAGCCAATGCCTGGATGCCTCACAAGTGCTGAAGTTGAGGCAGTTGCTGACGAAGTTCACTGATGTGTTCTCCACTGGAGATCTAGACCTGGGGTGCACCTACCTGGTGGAGCATAGTATAGACACTGGGGATCATCGCCCAATTAAACAGCCAGCACGGAGGATGGCACCAGCCTAATGGCAAGAAATGGAGGTGATGGAGAATCTCCAAAGTCAAGGGGTAATAGAAAAGTCCAACAGTCCTTGGCCATCAGCAGTGGTTCTGGTAAAGAAGAAAGATGGCTCAGTAAGGTGCTGTGCAGATTATTGAGCCCTGAATGATGTGACAGTGAAGGATGCATACCCCTTGCCAAGAATTGATTACACCCTGGATGCTCTGTCAGGTGCTAAGTGGTTCTCCACCCTAGACATGAAGGCAGAATATCATCAGGTCAAGGTTGCAGAGAAGGACAAAGAGAAGACAGCCTTTTCATACGGGCGGGGTTTATGGCAGTTTAAGGTGATGCCTTTTGGCCTATGCAGTGCCCCAGCTACTTCTGAGTGTCTAATGGATCGCGTACTGGAAGGCCTGCACTGACAGACGGCCCTCATCTGTCTGGACGATGTAATTGTGTTTGCACGGACTTTCGACCAAGAATTAGAGAGGCTGTCGGAGGTGTTGGGAGAGGATCCGTGCAGCGCACCTGAAGCTGAACCCCAAGAAGTGCTCCTTGTTTCAGAAAGAAGTAAAGTACCTGGGACACATAGTAGGTGAGAGTGGTGTCCGTACTGACCCGGAGAAGGTGGCAGCTGTGGAAAACTGGCCGGTTCCAACTTGTGTGAAGGAGCTACAGAGTTTCCTTGGCTTATGTACCTACTACCAGCGTTTTGTCAAGGACTTTGCGACAATAGCTTCACCTCTGCACAAGCTGTTGGGGAAGAGACAGAAGTTTGCATGGACAACAGACTCAGAAAGCCTTCGACGAACTCAAACATGAATTGACAAGCTTTTCAGTATTGCCGTACCCTGATTGGAGTCAGCCATTTATCTTGGACTGTGGCGCTAGTGACCATGGTACTGGTGGAGTCCTGTCACAGAAGAAGAATGAAAAAGAATATGTGGTAGCATATTACAACAAGAAGCCCAGCCCACCAGAGCAGAACTACTGTGTGACCCGTAAGGAGCTCTTGGCAGTGATGAAGAGCCTTGATTTCTTCCATCCTTACCTGTATGGGTCAAATTTCATCATCAGGACGGACCATGCGGCACTCAAGTGGCTGAAAACGCTAAAGAATCCAGAAGGACAACTGGGACACTGGCTTGGGAAGCTAGGCCAGCACAATTATGAGGTGCAGCACCGTCCTGGGCGGGTACATGGCAATGCTGACAACTTGAGTCGCCGGCCTTGTGATCAGGAATGCTGGCAGTGTAGTAAAAAGGAATATCATAGTAAGAAATGCAGCCGTACTGTAGTGACAGGGCCAACGTCAGATGAAGCAGACCTGAAGAGGATGCAATTGGAGGATGCAGATTTATAGCCAGTGTTAGAGTGGCTGCAGCAGAGTACAATGCGACCATCTTGGGAAGAAGTTTCGAGGTTGGGCCCCGCAACCAGGAGTTACTGGAGTCAGTGGGACCTTCTTCGTTTGAATAATGGACTACTGAAGCGTCAGTGGGAGACACCCGATGGCCTCAGCAAGTATTGGCAGCTGGTGGTTCCGAAAAAGATGAGGTCAGAGATCTTAGATGGGTCCCATAACCAGATCACCAGTGGGCACCTGGGAGTGAAGAAAACTCTAAGCTGGCAGCGACAGAGGTTCTACTGGATGGGCATGCGTCAGGATGCTGAAGAGTGGTGTCGGGCCTGCGATGTGTGCTGTGCCAAAAAGGGACCCAAGAAACGTGGGTGCGGCCCTTTTCAGCTGTAACAAGTGGATGCACCGATGGAAAGAGTTGCAATGGACATTGCTGAACCTTTGCCACTCACGGAAAGAGGAAACCGATATATATGCGTCACGATGTACTACTTCACAAAGTGGCCAGAAGCCTATACCATCCC
>JAGKTI010000912.1:35862-71289 GCA_018397915.1 Birgus latro
ACACCCCTGCAAAACTGATGTTGGGCCACGAGTTACGCTTACCCGTTGACTTGTTAATGGGAAGCCCACCTGGTGAAGGGCTGCCTACAGACACCACCAGCTATGTGAAGCACCTCCAAGAAAGGCTGGCTGAGGCACATCATCAAGTGCGAGGAGCCCTCAAGTTTTCAGGAGAGGTGATGAAGTGCAAGTATGATACCAAGGCTAGTGAGGTGAGCTTCAAGGATGGAGATCAAGTTTGGTTATACAATCCTCAGCGAAAGAAGGGACAGTCACTGAAGCTGCAGGGCCCATGGGACGGGCCTTATACTGTGTTGGACCGCCTATCAGATGTAACGTATCGGATTCGGGGAGGCAGGAAGTCTCGCCCAAAGGTGGTACACGTGAATCGTCTGTGGCAGTACAATAGGCCAGGACAGTACAGCTGGGGTGTCTTCGAGAGACCATTATCTCCTGCAGCCGAGGATGTTGAGGAGGACCACGGAGTTGAAGTGCAAGAGGATGGTGACAGTTTCCCGAGGGAAGAAGCGAATCAGGAAGAGGACCAAGACCGTCCAGGAGGAGTGGACTATGTGGAGGAGCAAGGACGTCGTCGGAAGTGGCACAGAAGAAGACCTGATAAGTTGAAAGATTGTTTTGTGATTAGGTAGATGTTTCATTAGGTTTATCATTGTATATACTGTATTGTGCAGTTTTGTCGGGACGACAAAGAACTAGGGAGGGGGTAGTGTTACGAAGGGGGCTTTGCCAGTTAGGTGTTCGAGAATCTTCTCTGTGTGTTCTGTACGGTGGCTAGTTCCGGTATCGGTACGAATCAGAGTTGCTAGTTTGCCTGCTGTTTGAGCATAGTGATTTCGTAAGTTATGCATTAATTTTTATGCTCCTTTTCTTCATAATGTTTTATTTACGTGATTGTTCATTAAACTATGTAATTTAATTTATGTTTGGTAATTAATTTAGAGTGTTATGTAATGTAAGAAGACTGGCATATCTTTGTTGTCTCTTAATTGGTAACTGTGTTGCTAGGGGCGGGGTAGACCAGCACATACCAGAACTGTGGAGAAATAGCTCATTCTCAAACAATGCAAGTTTATATAAGGATGAGGGATGAGACACTAGCAGTTTTTAAGGTTAAGGATTAGTTGGGCCTCAGTTTGAGTGAAGTTTAGTTGGGTGTCGGTGCAGTGTCAGTGAAGTTTATATATTTCGGTACTTGTGAAAGCAGTGTTGTTAGGCAGTAAGTGTAACTGCAGTTCGTTAAGTTCGTATAGCTCCAGTGCTTGTGTGAATAGTGAAGTGAAATTGGAAAGCAATAAGTGAAATTGTTTGGAAAATAAAGGCAGTCAACTTTAAGAAGCCAGTGTTTATTTTCGCCTCAGCTGACATTAGGAAGAACGACTCACTGGGCAAAGTCCTTCCTATACTGAACTACTGCTGTTGGAGCCTGTGGCAGTGTGGAGACTGGGACGTAACAGTATCATTTTGAGTACTTATTCTGCTGTGAAGATTACAAGATTCGTGTATGATAGTATCATTTTGAGTACTTATTCTGCTGTGAAGAAAACAAGATTAGTGTATGAAAGTATCATTCTGAGTGTTTCTTCAGTGGTAAAGATTCATAATCATGCGTATCCGTTTCTTTCGAATATTAACTCAATTGTGAAGATTCATATTCTTAGAATTACTGATTCCTGATTATACTTAGTCTGCCTAGTGTAATTCTCAGTTCGAGGGGTAAGTTGTCTTTCAGTTCCTGTTCATTCATAGTCCGAAGGGTAATCTGTTCTTTTGTTCTTATTAGTTTGTTGTCTTTTTTTGTGTTGTTGTTATTTAGTAAATATTAGGTTAAATCTTTTTGAGTTTGAGTTATTCCATCCTCTGAGGAGTGATTTTTGTGAGACTGAGTGGCCCGCAAGGTGTGCTAATATCTTCTTATGCACTCTTATTTAATAAGATCATGCTACCCTACTTCTCGTAATCTCTAAAATGCCACCTCATCACTTCCTTGGTGGAATAAATTCCCAGCAAGACGCTGGGTGGTGGCAGCATAATCTCTAGGTCTCTGATCCTGATGGTGTGGTACATCAATTGCCTGTTCTACACTGGTGGGCGACTAACCCCCCATCATTACACGGAGCAAAATATTTTGTTATTACACTGGTGGCAGTGGTGGGATGAGGTATTTTTGTGGGACAAGATATTGTCACTGAATGAATGAATCGAGATAGAATCCTTCAGTAACAGTACACTAGAGGCCCACTTAATCTCGCGGTATTTCTAGAATTAATGTTCTTTAAAGCTCCTGGAGGACAAGCAAAATTATTCTTCTCTGATAATAGAGTGAATATCGACCATTGTGTTCTCACAATAGTGGACCATCATAGCCGATTCGTTAGGCTCTTCCCCCTCAAAATAAAACAATACACACACACATCACACACTCGGGCAGTATGTGGCAGACTATGGCACACCTCGCAGTGTCGTCCTGGACAATGGAATCGAATCCGAATCAGGCAGTTGGAGTTGGAACCCTTGTATGGATTGGGAGGAGAGCCATGGCACCTGGTGCGTGTCGGGGACTTGTCGTCAAAGGGGACGGTCCGTGTCGTGTCGTGTGATGGAAGTGCTGATGGACACGCGTGCGGGCGTGGTGGAAGATGTGTTCACGGGGAAAGATATGCAGGGAGCCACAAGACAACTGAAGCCCTGGTACGAAGAAGAGTGGTTCTTGGAACCCCTGGAAGAAGCCTTTGAACCTGACTCAGTGGATGAACAATTACCATCCCATGAAAGACGTCCTCCCCAGAGACTGATTGAAGAATGTTGAAGTGTTTTGAAGCTGGTTATGGCAGTACTAATTTAATTGATGGTTAGGGAAATGTGTGCTGGTCGGACTGTCTGACTATTGACTGTGTTAGTTTAGAGTGCACAAGAAGCTTCATCTATCAAGAGTTCAAAGAGTTTAATCTCGTGTCTAGAGTCATCGGAGTTTGGGTTATGGTCGCAGCCCAGTTCAGTGGGAAATTTAGATTGCCTTAATTCGAGGGAAAACCGCAGAACCCCCTCAACTTGCAGTCAGCACAGTCTAGGGTGTAACAGTGACTTCAGGACCTGGCAGGCGCTCGTCAGTTACTAGGTGGAGAGCTGGAAGCGTAAGAATGAATGGGTGGGAGCGTGAATGCGATAGTTAATAGGTTGTATGTATGGGTTGCGCCCCTGGGACGATCCTGGCAGCGAGAGTACGGGTCAGTCCAGGTGAGACAACCATGTTACCACCCAGGTAGGAGGCCGGATGAGGCACTTCTTTCCGCTGGATTTCGAGAGTTTATTGTGACAGAGAAGCGACCCCCTGGGGTACGCAATTTTACTTGTGGACTGTCAGGTGCCACTTATGTGAGGAAGAGTCAGTGAAACTTTTATCTCATTCTGGAGTTCATAGACAAATTTGGTAAGTCCGTCTCGTCCACACACACGTCCCTAGGAAATGTAGATGATTGAATTGAATGTTGACTCCCAGTGTTAATTTTTTTTTTCTCTGGAGGATGGACCCGGGTAGTGCCGTAATTTTAAGTGTAGTATAAGTTAGAATAAGTGTAGTATAAGTGTAACTTTGAAACCTAAATATTTTTATTTATGCAATGCAATGTCAAGCCATTAAGTTGCATATTCAAGTTTAGTCTTTGTTAATATTCATAGTGTGAATATAACTCTTATATTGATAGAACTAAATCGAGCATCTATATGAATCTGATCGACTTTATACATATGGATCAGCTGATTCCCACCGGTCATGCATACCATCGTAACCTTAGCCAGAGTTTAATTATCGCGAATGCCTGTCTACGTTCTCTAATCCAGGGATTTGTATATCAGCGTTAATATTGTTCCCCTTTTGAACTGTGTAGTGGTGAATTGAAGCTTATCTAAGTTCTAACTGCTGATAATAGTCATTTGTAAGTGCGAAATTTGCGTGATTACACTCATGTCGAAAGTCACATAAGCCCAACAACCGCGAGCATAGCAATAGCTGGTCCAAATTCTCATTCATCTCGGCTTTGATGTAATTATACTTCCCGTAGACTTATCACAAAAATTTTAAGCATCGTAATTCAATTGTGTGTGTGTGTGTCGAGTGTAAGCGTACTTTTCAAATTCCTTGGAAATCTTTGAAAAGACAATAATGTTGCCCAGTAATTAGTCAAAGTCATAGCCAATTACTGAACAGAAGTTATAAAAGGCCGGGAGTGGCACATTACATCATCACTCCCGCTCCGTCCTTTTGCTGTTACAAGTCAGTGCTCGTGTGCTAAATCCTCCCCCCCCCCCTACCCCTGTTGTTCGTGTAATGTAAATCCTCTTGTGCATTAACAAGTTAACTTGCTGATGTTCCCCTCCTATCTTCTCTTGTATTGTCGTCACTCTCGCGCCGTTCTTCTGCTGTTACAAATTGCCGCTGCCCTTCATATCGCTTGCAAAACGAGTGTGCTGTGAAGCCACTCGGCTCACTTAACTGCCTTCGCCTGTTTATACTAAAATCCCTCCCTACCTAGTTAACATAATCGAAGTGAATATCGGCTGGTCCATTTGAATTATCCAGCCATTTGGTGTATCTGTATCTTTTGAGCTCCCGTAGAGTCCGTTTGTGACCACGGGGTTATGATATTCAGTTGGGAAGATTTCCATAATCGTGTGTGACAATATTATACTGATTTGCTATGCGCTGTTTTTATGGCGCGACCTCTCGCTCCGTAAGTAAACAGGCTTAACCTCAGGTTTACCGCTGTTTTAGGGCACGACTCCTCACACCACAAGTCACAGGCACAAGCTTTGGGGTCCTTTACTACCTGACCGGATTTAGACAAACAATATAATATGGAACACTACACGTGACACTTACAGAGTTTAGTTACAACAATTTAAGTTACAAAATATAATAGCAGAGTGGCACACAATAATTTCTTGCCCCACACCTGTCTTTCAGAGATTTCTCCCTCATATCACTGAGGCGTACACTGAACCTGGGGTAGGCTTTTGGGTCTACGGAAAGTCACTGCGGATATCACTGTTGGGTTCACTCGCACTGGGTAACACACAAGGACACTGGGGAGAAAGAACCCCAGGGCACTGGGGAGGGTGCGAGAACACTGGGGAGTGAGGAGGGGATCGTTCACTGGGGGAAGAGGGCACATTCAGGGGGCACTGGGGAAGAAGTCGAGGAGTCCCACACAGGACAGGGAGTGACTGCCGGAGAGTGAGGGTGAGAGAGCATTCTCACACTCTCTGAAGGTTCAGATGTCGGCCCGGGGTAGGAGGGAGGCCGGCAGGAGGTGGGGGAGTCGCCTCACATCGGGAGGCAGCCTCTGGAGTACTGGGGCCCTCAGGACTAGGACCAAAGAGGGCCAGGAGGCGGGTGGCCTGGTGTACTGCACGGGCTGTGGTCGGGGCGCAGGGGACATCGAAGGGGGTGCCCGTCAAGGGCGGAGGGCTGCTGCCTCGGGAGGGAGAGACCGTCAGGAGTTGCCTGCGGCCTGGGTGCCCTAGGGAGTCCGTCAGCACCGACTGTCGAGAGAGGGGCAGCTGGACCGACCGAGAGGGGCAGCTGGACCGACCGGACCCCTGCGTCTTGCCCGCCACATGCTAGACCTGTAGGGGAGAGAGAGAGGTGTCCCACTCGGCCACAGGAGGGTGGGTCGGGCCGAGCCAGAGACTCGTTCCCCTTCGGGAGGTTCCAGCTTCGTGGAGGAGGGGGAGCCGGAGCTCACATCCTCAGCTTGGCAGGCCCGGCAGGCGCTACCTTAACTCCACGCTGGGAGAGGAGGAGATCCTAAGGATGCTCCTTGAGCCTGACAAGCCCGATGGGCGTTACCAAGGCACCCTGATGGAGGGGAGGAATGGGAAGTTCTGGTGGACGTTCCCTCTGCCTGACAAACCCGGCAGGCGTTGTCCAGGCGTCCCTTACTCCGAGGGCGGCAGGAGGGAGATACCCGGTGGGTGCTCTCGGTGGGGCATACCCGGTGGGTGCTACCTTGCTCCTGCTGGGGGGCTGGCACAACCACGGTGTAGCCGGCGGGTGACACTGCACAGCACTGCTATGAATCCCAGGGCTGGTAGGAGGGATTTGGCGGGCGCCCTCACACAGGTCTACCCGGCGGGCGTTACCGTGTTTCTGTTCCTGAAGGAGGTTAGCAGTCGAGGAACAACTGGTGGTCGCTTCCTCGCCAGCAATTCCAGCGGAAGTTGCTGTGCCGCTGCGTGGGAATGCTAAGGTGCAAGTCCCAACCCAAGTGTGATGAGGGCTTCGTTCGTTCATTCAAAGATTTCTGCACCTATAGTGCAGGCCGGGCCATACATTAGCCCGGTCAGTGGGTTGATGGCTGATTAAAACAATAGTAATGGGGAAGACAGGGCCTGGGGAATGCCCAGCACACACGCCCTGTCTTCTGCTGGCTTTGTGGTGGAAGGCTGGCCTGGGTGGAGAGTAATGCACCCGGACTGCTACCTCGGGTCTGGTCCGGTTGCGGGGAGGAGGGGCTTACGGGAGAAAGTGGGGTAAGCCGTTGTGGCCCAGAAGGCCCTGTTACCTACAAGGTGAGCATTTTCTCCCCTTTTTGGTGCTTGTAGGTGTCGTTGTCGGTGTGCATTTTATGATTATTATATTCAGTAGTAAAGATTACATGATTCGTGTATGATAGTATCATTTTGAGTATTTATTCTGCTGTGGAGATTACAAGATTCGTGTATGATAGTATCATTCTGAGTACTTATTCCCCTGTGAAGATAACATGATTCGTGTATGAAAGTATCATTCTGAGTGTTTCTTCAGTGGTAAAGATTCATAATCATGCGTGTCCGTTTCTTTTGAATATTTATTCAGTTGTGAAGATTCATATTCTTAAAGTTATTGATTCCTGATTATACTTAGTCTGCCTAGTGTCATTCTCAGTTCGAGGAGTAAGTTGTCTTTCAGCTCCTGTTCATCCATAGTCCGAAGAGTAATCTGTTCTTTTCTTCTTATTATTTTGTTGTCCTTTTTTTGTGTGTTTTTATTATTTAGTAAATATTAGGTTAAGTCTCTTTGAGTTTGAGTTATGCTATCCTCTGAGGAGTGATTTTCGTGAGACTGAGTGGTCCGCTAGGTGTGCTAATATCTTCTTACACACTCTTTAATAAGATCACGCTACCCTACTTCTTGTAATCTCTAAAATGCCAAAATTCCTCATCACTTCCCTGGTGGAATAAATTCCCAGCATTACGCTGGGTGGTGGCAGCATAATTCCTAGGTCTCTGATCCTGACAGCGTGGTTCAGGTTCATCAAACGCTTGATCTACACTGGTGGGCGACTAACCCCCCATCATTACACGAAGTCAAAAAATTTTGTTATTACACTTATAGTTCAATACAGTGCTCTCAACACTCTGTGTGCATAGACCAGCTCTATATGTGGAACAATTACTATCACAGAGCAAATAATACAATGTCTCCCAGTTGGAATATTACACAGGTTATGACACTGTATGTGGACAGAGATATTACACAGGGTTCGTGACGTTATCACTGAGCACAGGTACAACACTACGTCTCCCAGGTGGAATATTATACAGGTAATGACACTGTGTGTAAACAGGCATATAACACAGGGGTCGTGACGTTATCACTGAACACAAATAATATACATGAATGGGGAATCGGGGCTTGTAAGGTCGATATGTGGGTCACAATAACAATACAGAGGGGTTCATATACTAGTACATGGTATTACTCAGGAGTCACGACACTCTGGTAAGGGGAACACACTGTCGGGGTCTGTATCACTAGGGGAGGGCACAGTTGTTGGTTATCACACTGCAGCACACTGAGGTCACAATCCAGGTAGATCCAGGTAGCGGCCCGGTGTAGAGGGTGGGCCATCAGGGGTGCACTCCCGGAAAGGGTGCGGGTCTCGTACAGCGTAGTCCGGAGTCCGGCTGGAGGGCGGTGTGTGGGGTGGCCCTCTACTGCCGGGGACTGTTGGGGTGTGGGGGCCCTCAGGACTGGGGCCGAAGAGGGCTAGAGGGCGCGCTGTTCGGCACCTGTCCTTAGCTGTGGGAGAAGTCCAGGAGGAGGGACCAGGCTGGTCCAGGCCTGGGGTCACCCGGGGAGCGGCCCTTGTAGTCCTGGGGCTGCGGTCTCGCTGGGAGGGAAAGGCCATTTGGGATAGTTTGCGGCCTCTCGCCCGGGAGGAGTCCATTAGCTGCCGAGGGCATCGGGGGCTGGGCTGCAGGGACAGGATACCCAGGCTCTCCACCGGTCCACTTCAAACACTCTCCGTCAGTAGGTCTGCTAGGGAGCAGTCTCCGTCTGTCTCGGAGGAGGGGGAGCCAGAGGAGCATCTCACTCAGCTTCTTGAGGGACAGGCTGAGCCAGAGGCAACACCCTACCAGGGAGCCTCCAGGCGAGTGGAGGAGGGAGAGCTGGTGACCTCGCCTTTGACTTGGCGGGCCCGAGGTACACTGCTGGAACTCCACGCCAGGACAGAGGGAGGAGGTCTGGAGGACTTTCCTCCCACCTGGCAGGTTCGGAGGACTCTGCCCAGGCTCTCTCCCGAGTGAGTGGGTGAAGGAGATCCAGAGGACTCTCCCTCGGTCTGACAAGTCCGGAGGACTCCGTCGGGAGACCACTCATCCTGGGGAGAGCAGGAGTAGGAAGTCTGATGGACCTCTGGGCTCGCAATAGGTCCGGTGGACTCTACCGTTCTGCTGCTGGGGGAAAGTTGCAGCAAGGGGACGACCAGTGGTCTCCCCCTATAGGTCCAGAGGATTCTATGTCAGCTCCACTACCTTCCTCAGGATTACAGGCGAGGGTTGTCTGGTGGATGTGCCAAAACACCTGCTCCCTACAGTGGATAGTGTAAGAAGGAGGTCCAATGGATTCTCCTCCTACAGTAGGGCTGGTTGCCTCTAACGCGCCGCTGCTCCCCTGGGGTATAGTAGGTCGACGAGGGCTGGTTGCCTCTCTCCCTCTTTTCGCTGCAGGTCCGGTGAACTCTGCAGCCGAGGGCCTACTTGGGACGATTTGAAGGTCAGTCCCACCCCGAGTCTGGTGAGCACCGTTCCAGTCAGAGGGTAATGCACTGAGTCGATGCACTTTCCTGGGGACTGGTTGAAGCTAAGAGGGGCATCAGGCCACAGGTGATGTAGGGCAGTGTGGCAAGAGGACCTGCGCACCTGTCCATGGTCCCCTTCTAGGGCTGGTGTCACCTCCCCATGTCCTTCCTTTGGGGTGGTAGTGATGGGGTTGCTCCACCGGTTCGGCATTTCAATCCCCATAACTGCTACTCTCTGGAATTCATTTCCTGGGAGTTGCTTCCCACAGACATTTAATCCATTTTTATTTATATCCAGTTGTTATAAATTGTTATGCGCTGTGTTTTTATGGCGTGACCTCTCGCTCCATAAGTACACAGGCTCAAACCTCAGGTTTTCCGCTGTGTCCTAAGGTGCGACTCCTCACACCACAAGTCACAGGCACAAGCTTATGGGGTCCTTTACTACCTGACCGGTTTAGAACATTTACCAAAGGAACAGGACAAAGACACAGGCAAACCAGTACAGCACATAATTATGGTCACCAGATTTGAGAAGAACAATACAATATGGAATACTACATGTGGCACTTGCAGAGTTCATTTACAACAGCTTAAGTTACAGAATTCAATAGCAGGGTGGCACACTGGGTATGATGAATCTGTGGCACACTATGTGTCTGTGTTAGGACTACACAATGAGTTCTTGCCTCACACCTGTCTTTCAGAGGTTTCTCCCTCGTATCACTGTGGAGTACAATGAACCTGGAGTAGGTTTTTTGGGTCTACAGAAAGTCACTAGGGATATCACTGTTGCGTTCACTCATACTGGGGAGAACATAAGAACACTGGGGAGGAGTGGGGAGGTAGTAGTTCACTGAGGGGAGGGCACACTCAGGGAACACTGGGGGAGTCGAGGAGTCCCACACAGGACAAGGAGTGACTGCCGGAGAGGGAGAGGGAGAGAGCGTCTTCACGCTCTCTGGAGGTTCAAGTGTCGGCCCGGGGTAGGAGGGAGGCCTGGAGGAGGTGGGGGCGCCGCCTCGCGTCGGGAGGCAGCCTTCGGAGTACTCGGGCCCTTGGGACTAGGACCGAAGAGGACCAGGAGGCGGGTGGCTCGGTGTACTGCCCGGGCCGTGGTCGGGGTGTGGAGGAAGCCAGGTATCTCGGGTGAGCCCGAGGAGGAGTGGGTGCCCCTCATGGGTGGAGGGCTGTGGCCTTGGGAGGGAGAGGCCGTCAGGAGTCGCCTGCAGCCTGGATGCCCTGGAGAGTCCGTCAGCGCCAGTCATCGGGAGAAGGGCAGCTGGACAGACCGGATCCCTGCGTCACATCCGTCACTTGCTGGACCTGTAGGGTAGAGAGAAGGGCGTCCCACTCGGCTACAGGAGGGTTGGGCCGAGACAGAGACCTGCTCCCCTTCGGGAGTTTCCAGCCTCGTGGAGGAGGGGTAGCCAGAGCTCACGCCCCCAGTTGGCGGGCCCAGCGGGCGCTGCCATAACTCCACGCCGGGAGAGGAGGAGATCCTATGGATGCTCCTCGAGCCTGGCAAGCCCGGCGGGCGTTACCAAGGCACTCTGATGGAGGGGAGAGAGGTGGAGTTCCAGCAGATGCTACCTCTGCTTGACGAACCTGGCGGGTGTTGTCAAGGCATCCCTTACTCCGAGGACGGCAGGAGGGAGATACCCGGTGGGTGCTCTCGGTGGGGCATGCCCGGCAGGCGCTACCTCGCTCCTGCTGGGGGTCTGGCACAGCCGCGGTGTACCTGGTGGGTGACACTGCAGTGGTATGCCCAACGGGCGCTACCACAGCACTGCTCTGAGTCCCAGGGCTGGTAGAAGGGATCCGGCGGACGCCCTCACACAGGTCTGCCCGGCGAGTGTGACCGCATTTCTGCTCCTGGGGGAGGATAGCAGTCAGGGAAGAACTGGTGGTCGCTTCCTCGCTAGCAATTCCGGCAAAAGTTGCTGGGCCGCTGTGTGGGAATGCTGAGGTGCAAGTTCGAACCCAAGTCTGATGAGGGCTGGCCCGGGTGGAAAGCAATGCACCTGGACTGCTACCTCGGGTCTGGCCCAGTTGCAGGGAGGAGGGGCTTACGGGAGAGAGTGGGGGGTAAGCAGTTGTGGCCCGGAAGGCCCAGTCACCTGCAAGGTGAGCATTGTCTCCCCTTTTTGGTGCTTGTAGGTGTCGTTGTCGGTGTGCATTTTACCACCATCACAGGGGTGGAAGTCACGGCCTCGTGGCTGGAGGTGGTAGGTGTTGGATCTGGCCGTACATTGGATGGGGTTGAGGTGACGGAGGAGGTGGTGGTTGTCGGTGGTTGTGGACAACTTCCGATTAAGGGGTTGGGTGTGTGGAAGTTTCCACAGTACGTGGTGTAGGGTGAGGGGGTTGGTGTTTTGTGTATGAGGTGTCTTTTTGGTGTGGGCAGTGGGCGTGAGAGGTTATGACAGGGTGTGGGCGTACCTGTCAGGTGGGCATGAGAGATGCCCTGAGCATGTCCTGGTGGTGGCGAGGACAGCCGTTGGGGGTGAGAATACGGAGGGGGAGTGAGGTGGGGGGCGGGTGAGTTGTCTTGGTGGGGTGTGCGGGTGTGTGTATGTGCAGGTGGTGTTGGCCGAGGTGGGTGTGGGCGGAGAGGCGGGTGTGGGCGTTTGTGGTTCCATGTCGAGGGGGAGGTGTACATATGGGATTTGGTAGAGGAGAACGGGAGGTGTCTTGGGGCGTGGGGCTTGGAGAACGTGATCTGGAAATCAGGGTGGTTGGTGTTGTAGCAGCCGGTGGAGGGCGGGGTGTGCAGATTGGAAGCCACGTGGTGTCGGGCGGCATGAGGTGAGGTGCAGGCATTGTAGGTGCGACATCAGGTGTGAGCGGAGGGCCGGGGGGAGGTGTTGGAGTAGTGGGGCTAGGGGAGGGGAAGGTGGGTGAGTTGAGGTAAACAGGGGTTGAGTCATTGTGGTGGCCATGGCGGGGTGGTGCACTGACAGGGGGGCTTGGGGTGTTGGGGGTGAGGGGTGTGGGGGTGTGTGGTTGGTGGAAGGGGCGGACATGGCAATTCCAGTAGGTGCGAGCGTTGTTGTAGTAGCGCACTGTGGCCTGGTAGGGGTTTGGGATTTTGATGATAGTGAATGGTCCTTCGTATCTGGGGGAGATCTTGTTAGGGGTGGGTAGCTTAACCACCATGACGGTGTTGCCTGTCTTGTAGGGGTTGGTGTAGTGTAGGTCTGGTTGTAAATCCTTGATGGTTTGGAGGTGATGCAGTATGCGTTTGAGGTGGTGTAAGGGGTCGGATGTGGGGGGTGTGGCGGGGGGTTGCAGGTGGTGTTGGAGTGGGAGGAGGAGGGGCAGTTCGCCAAATAGCCTTTCGTGCAGTGTGATACCGTCCTTACGCGGGCAGGTGTTCATGCCCCATTGAATCAGTTTTACATGAGATGGCCAATCCTCATTTTGTTTTTGTTGGATGCGGTGTGGACCTGATTCATTAAGGTGTGATGACTCCTTTCGCAGGTGCTGTTTCTTTGTGGCCAGTACGGGGAGGAGTGGGAGATGGTGAAACCGAAAGTCTGGGCTAGCTGATCCCATATTTTGCTTGTGAATTCGGGCGCGTTGTCAGTGTGGAGAGCTTGTGGGATCCCAAAATATGGAAATACGTGGCGTAGTTGGGCGTGTGCTGCCGCGAGGGCGTGATGTTCTTTTGCAGGACAGGCTATGAGGAATTTGGAGTAAGTATTGATGATGGTGATGATGTATTTGAAGCCTGTTTTGGGTGGTAAGGGGCCTACTACATCGACGGCGAGGAGTTGCCATGGTTTGCTAACTTGGATGTGCCTGGATGGGCCTGCTGTTCTGGTGGTGTCCTTTCCCAGGGCGCATGGCCGACATGCTTGTACTACTTGTTTTACTAGTTGGGAGGGGTTGGATGTCTAGTAGGTGTCATTGAACACTTGTGTGAATTTTTTTATGCCTAGATGGATGCCGTTGTTGGCGTGCAGGAGTGTCATGACATCTAGGGCCATAGATGGATTTAAGGCAATGTGTCCAGAGGGGGTGTACAGGTAATCTCCCTGTCGTCGCAGCCTAGAGAAGGTGTGTTGCAGAATCCAGTTGGGGTTGGTGTTATTTAACCACTGTTGTAGGAGTGTTGGGGCATCACTGATGGCATTGATTGGGAGTCTGGAGAGTGTGTCTGTGTTAATGTGGAGTTTGCCTGGTCGGTATGCAATGTCAAAGTTAAATTCTTCCAATGTTTCTCTCCACCTGATGGTCTGCGTGTTGTTTGTTTCTGACTTGCGTAGCCACTGGACTGACTGGTGATCCATAATGATGGTAACGTGGGTTCCGGAAAGGTAGGCTCGGAAATATTGTAACGCCCAGATGACTCCCAGACATTCTCGTTGTGTGGCCGCATAATTTCTTTCTGCCTGGTTAAGGGTTCGACTGGCACAGACGATTATGTGTTCCTGTCTGTCCTGCACTTGCGCCAGGATGGCTCAGATTGCTACAAGGGAGACGTCGGTATATAGGCGGAAAGGCAGGGAATAGTTTGGAAATGCTACTATTGGAGCGGTGACCAATTTGTTCTTGAGCGTTTGGGAGGTGTCCAATCGTTCTGGTGTCCATGTGGAGGGTTCGCCCTTTTCTGTCAGATAGTGGAGGGGCTTGGCGATGTTGGTGAATTCATTAACAAAACACCTGTTATAGGAGGCTAGACCGATGAAGGCTCGTACTTCGTGCACGTCGCGAGGAATGGGGCTGTCCGCTATGCCTCATAGTTTATCTGGGTTTGGTGCAATGCCTTGTTCAGAGATGGTGTGGCCAAGGAAGGAGATGGAACGTTGGGCCAGGGTGCACTTAGTGGTTTTGAGTTTAAGTCCGGCCTGTCTTATTCTTAGGAAGACTTTTTCTAGGCGTTGGAGGTGGTCAGACCAAGTTTCACTGAAAACGATGACATCGTCAAGGTACACCAAGCATATCTCCCAGGTGAGTCCGCCTAGTACTGATTCCATAAGGCGGGAGAAGGTCACTGGGGTGTTGCAGAGACCAAAGGGCAGGACGTTGAACTCGTAGTGCTTGCCGTTCCTCATGGAGAACGCGGTTTTTCCTTTGTCGTCAGAGTGGACGGGAACTTGCCAATATCCCAACTGGAGGTCGAGGGTGGAGAACCAGGACGCCCTGTAGAGGGAGTCAAGGAGGTCGTCTATATAGGAAGGGGAGTGGCGTCTTTGGTGGTGAGATTGTTTAATTGCCTGTAGTCGATGCAGAACCGAGTGGTGCCATTTTTTTTTTTTTTGACTAGGACCACAGGGGAGGACCATGAGCTAGTGGATGGAGAAACTACGCCGGCAATGAGCATGTCCTGGACCTGCCGGTCTTCTTCAGCCCTTTGATTTGGGTTTTTTCGTCTGGAGGGATGACAGATGGGTGGTCCTGTGGTGTGTATTTCGTGGGTCAGGTGGGTTGTATGGCCGATGTCTGTGGGGCCCGTGGAGAATATGTCTTGGAAGTCCAGGAGGAGTTTTCAGAGGGATAGGGCTTGATGTTGGTTAAGGTGGGAAGGGACTGAGGGTAGGCTGGGGGAGGCTGGTGGGGTGTGGTCTTTGCACGGCTCTGCCTCTTCCATGTCACCTACGATGAGGACTTTCGGTAGGGTGAGGAAAGTGTCCGAGATGTTAGCCACTCACACAGTGGTGACATGCGGAGGTAGGAAAGTGGGGGAGAGGAGCCAGGTGGCAGATTTTCCTGTGAGTGGGGGTGGGGAGAAGAGGACGGAGTTTTCAGCAGGGTGATGGAGTTGGAGCCATGCTTCGTGGCGAGGAGGAATGGTGAGGGCAGAGGCTATGATGGCGGGGAAGGTGGTGGATGTCGGTTTGGATCGGGGTAGGGCCTTGTGGGATGGCGGCGGGGGGGTGGGATTTGGCGGGGCATGTGCACAGCATTCGGGTGTTAGGGATGGGGGGTTCCTGGAGTGGAGACAGCGCTAATGGCAATCTGAGTTGGTTCTGAGTTTCTGAAGGAGATCTAAGCCCAGATAGCCGTCGTATGTCGTGCATGTCGAGTCAAATATTATGAACTTGTGCTTGGTGGAGGTGAGTTGATGGGTGGTGGCCGTGAGTGCCTTTGTCTCCCCACGGATGAGCAGGGGCCCATCCCCCGCGTCTACAAGGTGGGCAGTGGTGGGGAGTAGGGGGCCAAAAGTTGAGGCATGCCGGGAGTAGAAATGGTGATATAGGCATGATCTGGCTGCTCCCGTGTCAACCAGAAGCCTTGCCCGTATCCTATTTAAGGTCATTTTGTCATAGACTGGGGGGCGGAACTTGTGTGATGTGGCCCCGGCCACCATGGGGAGGTACGGGGGTGGGCCTAATAATCCAGGTGAGCCGGGGTAAGTTCCTCACTGGGTTCTGGTTCCCCAGAGTCGGAGTAGTCAGTTGTGGGGATGTCCTCGTCCTGAGATTCCTTGTAATGGAGGAGACTTTGCACCGTCCTTGGTTATTCGTTCTCCGTCGTGATGCTTTTAGCTGCTCTCGTATGTCGTGAATGGGGCATCTGTTGTTGCATGCCGAGAATTCCCAAGGATTAATGGAAATGAGATTGTTCGTACCTCTTCTGAATGGGCGCTGTATATTCGGGTGGGCCCGTGGGATGGGTGGTGATGTAGGCTGCATGGTGCGGTTGGGGGCTGGTTGGGGTTTTTGGTGTGGTGGCTTGTTGGTCGGGACCCAACTGACTGCTCCGATGTGCTGGGGGTTAGGGCGGGCGGCAAGGAGGCGGCACACCAATTGTATGTCCTTATCAAGATCTCCCGAGGGGTCATGAATGCTAAAATATTCTTTGACGTTGCTGGGTAGGATCCTGATGAGGGTGTTGAATGTGTGGACATCCTGGGATGCTGTGTCTGCTCTGGAGTAGGTGGCGGTGATGAGTTGCCTGGCCTGGATGAGTGTGTCATCCAGGTTATCGTCGTAGGTAAGGGCGTCTAGTTGTGACAGGGCGACGACCTAACCTAGTGATGGGGCAGCAGCTTGAGTTACTATGCCCTTAAGTTGAGCCCATGTAAGGTCAGGGAAAATTTTTGTAGCGATGCAGGAGACTATCTTTCCCAAGTGTGATAAAGTAACTGCTATTTTTTCTTTGCCATTTTCAAAGCCTATGTTGAGTAATGGTTCAATCATACACATGTAGGTGTCGATATCGTATTGTTCGGGGTCAAATCTTGTTATGGGAATGTGTGTTTTGGTGGCCATTTTGATGGTTTCACTTAATGTTCCTTGGTGTTCTATTAACTACTGGCTCGAGGACCACCTCTTGCCACCAGTGTTATGCACTGTGTTTTTATGGCGCGACCTCTTGCTCCGTAAGTACACAGGCTCAAACTTCAGGTTTCCTGCTGTCCTAAGGTGCGACATCCTCGCACCACAAGTCACAGGCACAAGCTTATGGGGTCCTTTACTACCTGACCGGTTTAGAACATTTACCAAACGAACAGGGAAAAAACACAGGCAAACCTGTACAGCACATACAGTATATTGACCAGATTTGGGAAGAACAATACAATATGGAATACTACATGTGGCACTTGCAGAGTTCAATTACTCCAGCTTAAGTTACAGAATATAATAGCAGGGTGGCACACTGGGTATGATGAGTCTCCGGCACACTACGTGTCTGTCTTAGGGCTACACAATGAGTTCTTGCCTCACGCCTGTCTTTCAAAAGTTTCTCCCTCGTATCACTGTGGAGTACACTGAACCTAGAGTAGGTTTTTGGGTCTTCGGAATGTCACTGGGGATATCACCGTTGGGTTCACTCGTACTGGGGAGAACATAAGAACACTGGGGAGGAGTGGAGAGGGAGTTGTTCACTGAGGGGAGGGCACACTCATGGAACACTGGGGGAGACGAGGAGTCCCACACAGGACAGGGAGTGACTGCCAGAGAGGGAGAGGGAGAGAATGTCCTCACGCTCTCTGGAGGTTCAGGTGTCGGCCCGGGGTAGGAGGGAGGCCTGCAGGAGGTGGGGGCATTGCCTCGCGCTGGGAGGCAGCCTTCGGAGTACTGGGGCCTTTGGGACTAGGACCGAAGAGGGCCAGGAGGCAGGCAGCTCGGCGTACTGCCTGGGCCGTGGTTGGGGTGCGGAGGACGCCAGGTATCTCGGGTGAGCCCGAGGAGGAGTGGGTGCCCCTCACGGGTGGAGAGCTGCAGCCTTGGGAGGGAGAGGCCGTCAGGAGTCACCTGCAGCCTGGATGCCCTGGAGAGTCCGTCAGCGCCAGTTGTCAGAAAAGGGGCAGCTGGGCAGACCGGATCCCTGCGTCATGTCTGTCACATGCTGGACCTGTAGAGGAGAGAGAAGGGCGTCCCACCTGGCCACAGGAGGGTTGGGCCGAGCCAGAGACTCGCTCGCCTTTGGGAGTTTCTGGCTTCGTGGAGAAGGGGCAGCCAGAGCTCACGTCCCCAGCTGGCCGGCCCAGCGGGTGCTGCCGTAACTCCACGCCGGGAGAGGAGGAGATCCTACGGATGCTCCTCGAGCCTGACAAGCCCAGCGGGTGTTACCAAGGCACCCTGATGGAGGAGACAGAGGGGGAGTTCCAGCAGACGCTCCCTCTGCCTGACAAACCCGACGGGCGTTGTCAAGGCGTCTCTTACCCCGAGGGCGGCAGGAGGGAGATACCCGGTGGGTGCTCTCGGTGGGGCATGCCCAACAGGCGCTAGCTCGCTCCTGCTTGGGGTCTGGTGCAGCTGCGGCATACCCGGCGGGTGACACCGCAGTGGTATGCCTGACGGGCGCTACCACAGCACTGCTCTGAGTCCCAGGGCTGGTAGGAGGGATCCGGCAGACACCCTCACAGATGTCTGCCCGGCGGACGCGACCGTGTTTCTGCTCCTGGGGGAGGATAGCAGTCGGGGAAGAACTGGTGGTTGCTTCCTCGCCCGCAATTCCGGTTGAAGTTTCTGAGCCGCTGTGTGGGAATGCCGAGGTGCGAGTTCCAACCCAAGTCCGATGAGGGCTGGCCCGGGAGGAGAGTAATGCACCCGGACTGCTGCTATCTCGGGTATGGTCCGGTTGCGGGGAGGAGGGGCTTACGGGAGAGAGAGGGGTAACCCGTTGTGGCCTGGCAGGCCCAGTCACCTGCAAGGTGAGCATTGTCGGTGTGCATTTTAAATGCCATTGGTTCTGCCCATCTCGGTCGTTTGCTTAGTGATGCAGTAAGTTCCTTTTGGAGACAAAACAAGCATCAAGGAAAGCAAACATAGATGTATATGATCTGACGAATCAATAAGTAATGGAAGCACCAAACATCGGAAAGGAGAACACATTAAAGCTCTTCTTGTACATGCGCATAGTCTGTGTAATAAATTGTCTCATTTAGATGCCCTTGTCTTTACTGATTGTTATGCTACGTATTTGAGGGTCAACTACTTGTCTCTCAGATGCGTATGTGAGAAGCAGGTGTTTTTACCTGTCGCATTTTTTAGGGGCAACTTCTCGCTCCCCAAATACGCAGACTTACAGCAAGTTTTTTTAAAAGACCGGGTCGGTATATTAAGGAGTGGACAGGACACAAAAATAAGGCAGTAACCACTGACAAACATATATTCAAAGCATATTCCCAGAGACAAATACAACATTGACCATTACAAAGGCACTGGGTTAGCCGGTGATCGGCTTGTAGCAAGTTTTACACAGAAACAAGCTGTCTCTCAACCGGCCGTGGGAATGTATGGTAGTATGAACACAGTATTCACGGCACGTCTGTTACACTGGTATCTCTAACACAAGATATACTATTACTCTATTTGTTATGCTGCGTGAATTATGGTGCGACTTCTCATCCCTTATACATGGAGCCTGGAACGGGGTTCTTTTTCTAGACCGGGTTGGGCTTTATTGAGGCAATCATAGGGAATAGGGCATAAAAAGACAGGGCAACAACCTTACATGTATATTACCAACAAATTACAAACTACAACACAACATGAATACATACTTTACAGAGAAATAGTTATAACACACAAAAACAGACAGAACCAGGGGACATGGGGGCAGGAGAGGGCTGGGGCTGGTTGACTGCCTGTGTTAGGATGCCCCGGGTCGTCAGGACTTCCGGTGGCTGACTGGAGGCCGACCCGTGGAGTCTCGTCCGGAAGTCATCAGAGGGCCGTGCAGGAGAGGGTGGGCCCTTCCACAGGAGTACGGGGGGAGAGGGGCTCGGGCTTAGGGGCTGGGCCCGAACAGGGTCAGCAGGCATGCTTGCCTACGCTTACTCCAGGAGTGTCGCGTGGAGCTGGAGAGGTCTCATCCCAGGGTCCTAGGGACATCTCGGCTGGTCCCAGGGCTGCGTTCTCGTTGCTGGGCCTCTGTCAGATCTGGGCTGCGGCAGCTTGGTGTAACAGTCCGGCAGGGACTGGGGTCGCCGGGGGTCAAGGGAGAGGGCTAGGACTCCCGATACCAAGGGCCCTTGCCATGCCTCCTCCAGCTGCTGGTCGAGGGTGAGGATGTTTCTGTGGGGAGAGAGTGAAAGGGCACTTTCTTTGGCCTCTTCTTTTAGTAGAGCGGTAAGGTGGCCGTTTCCTAGGTGCGGCAAGGTGACTGTCACCCTCCCTCCTTTTGTAGAGTTAGAGCAACGGCGGCTAGTGGCCGACTCCTCCCCGTGTGCGGCTAGGTGGCCGTCACCCGGTATGTGTAAGCGCAGCGAGGTGGCCGCCACTATCCCTCCTTTAGTGGAGTTAGAGCGAGGATGGCTAGGGGCTGTGTCCTCCCCGTGTGCGGCTAGGTTGCCGTCATCCGGTGTGAGAGAGTGCGGCAAGGTGGTCATCACTATACCTCCTTTTGAGGAGTTACAGCAAGGGCGGCTAGGGGCCCTATCCTCCCCGTGTGCGGCTAGGTGGCCGTCACCCGGTGTGAGAGAGTGCAGCAAGGTGGCCATCACTCCCCCTCCTTTTGTGGAGTTATAGTGAGGGCAGCCAGGGGCCGTATCCTCCCCGTGTGTGGCTAGGTGGCCGTCACCTGGTGTGAGAAAGTGCAGCAAGGTGGTCGTCACTGCACCTCCTTTTGTGGAGTTGTAGCGAGGGTAGTAAGGTGGCCGTCTCCTCCCTGTGTACGGCAAGGTAGCCGTCAACCGGTATGGCTGAGGGAGGCAAGCAGCAAGTGGCTGACTCCGGAATGCTGTCCGGGGCTATAGGAGTAGCCCCACCCTGAACCTGGCAATAGCTGGTACGGCGGAGGTGTAATGCACTGTTACTGCTACCTGCACGGTGGTTCACCTGAGCGCGAAAGGGATGCGCGGGAGAGGTACGGTGTGCCTGTCTTGAGCGAAGCGCGTGGTGCTCACTTCCACTCCCTGGGTATCTCCTGGGGTCGGTGTCTGGCCTGGGCGAGGTTGAGGGGGAGCTTCGTTATTCTGCATTTCACCTATATCCTGCATTTCACCACCGTCAACGTAAAAAAAGTCACGTCCCCGTGCCTGGAGGTGGTAGGTATAGGTGGTAGTGGTTTGGTATTGAGGTGTGAGGTGTTGCAGGAGGGATGTCCAGTGGGTGATGAAGTAGTCCGATTGGTGGTTTGGGCTGACAGTGATGAACAATGTGGAGGGTTGGGGTGACTCCTGGAGGAGGCGCCGCAGGTGAAATGTCCCATGAACAGGCCTTTTCTTGCCTGTGATGGAGACCCAGGTGACACGGCAGATCTTCACGGTTGGGGATGGTGGTGCGGTGATGGTGGTCTGTGGCTGTATGCTGGCCACCGACGGGAGGGCTGGCATTTTATGCCGGTGGTTGGTGGTGGTGAAATCCCTTGGGAGTGCAGGTGGCTGGGTTACCGGCAGGGCCTGGTGAATGCAGAGCATTACTTGGTTGGTGTTTGGCGGTGTTGGAGTGGTGGGCGGCGATGGGGAGGGGGTGGTGCTGTATCGTTGGGGTGGGCACGAGATTTGCCCAGAACGGGTGGTGGAGGTGGTGAGTGTGGGCTTGGGCAGGGACGGAGGTGGTGGGATGTGGGGAGTGGAGCACTTTTTGCGGGTGCCTGGTGGAGGTGGTGGGGAAGGTGGAATTGGTGGGGTGGCAGGGGTAGGGGAGGGTTGAGCTGGGGGAATGCGGCATGGAGGGGAGGGAGCGGTTTGTTCCGGAGGTGTGAGATGAAGCTGGCATGGTGGTGTGAGTGTGGGTGGTGGATTAAGGTTTGTGGAATGCGACTCCGGAGAGGTAGCATGAGCGTGCGAGTGAAGTGATGCGGTGTTGGGGGAGGTGGAAGTGGGAGGGGGGATGAGCAGGGCGAGGAGGGAGCAGGTGAGGAGGAAGGGAGGGGCAATGATGTGAAGGAGGGGGAGGGGATAAGGCATAGGGAATAGGAATCTACAGAAGAGGTATGGGGGGGGAGAGGAAGCAGGTGTGGGGCTTGGGGACGTAGGTGGGGGAGAGGGCGGCGTTTCGTTCGGGGTGTATGGGCTGACGTGTTGGTTACGATACGTACGCGGGTTGTTGTTGTAGTCAATGGTGACTTGGTACGGGTTGGGGATGGTGATGGTGTACGGGCCCATGAATCGTGAGGTGAGTTTGGGTGGGGTTGGTAGTCGGGCCACCATAACGGTATCTCCAGGCTTGTAAGGGTTAGTGGGGCGGGTGTCAGATGTGAGGTCTTTTTGTTTTTGCAGGTGGTGTAATCTGCTCCTTAGGGGGTGCAGGGGATCGGACACTGGTGACTTGGCCGGTGGATTGAGGTAATGTCTGAGGGGAAGGAGGAGCAGGGCTTCCCCGAAAACACGCTTGTGGGGGGAAATACTGTCGTCTCTAGGGCAGGTCTTTAGCCCCCACTGCATGGTTTTTACATGGGCGGGCCAGTCTTCATTTTGGGTCTCCTCTATTCAGGTGCGCACCTGATTTAAGAGTGTGCGAAGGTTCCTTTTGCAGATACCATTTCCTTGGGGCCAGTAGCGAGAGGAGTGAGAGATCTGAAATCCGAAAAGAGTGGCGAGATCTTCCCACACTTTCCCGGTGAATTCAGGCGCATTATCGGAATGTAGCACCTGTGGGACACCGAAGTAGGGGAAGACGTGGCGGACGAGAGCTTCAGCTACTGCTACAGCGTTTTGCTGGACAGGCGATGAGGAACTTGGAGTAGCTGTCTACGAACGTGATTATGTAACGGTACCGGCTTCCGGTAGTAAGGGGCCTACTACGTCCACGGCCAAGAGTTGCCAGGGTTTGTGAGTTCTGATTTTGCCCGTAGGACTGGATGTGCGGGTGATGTCCTTCCCAAGGGCACAGGCATGGCAGGCTTGGACTACTTGTTGGGCCAAGGTGGAGGGGCTAGTCGTCCAATAAATATACTGAAAAACCTCCAGGGGTACGTGAGAGGAATTTTGGGGGTACATGGCAGGTTTCTCAAAATACTTCGGTTTTGAATAACTGCAAACCTGTTTGTAGAAAGTGGCCTATGTGTGCTAGGCTATCAACACTACCTCATAGTGACATACTCAAGTTTGTCTGCTCCACATATATAACACAATTTAAACTTAATAAACTAAGTCAATAAACCATGCATTTCTTTTTACCCTTCCTGATGCTGCATTGTGGGTAAGGGGTACGTGACCAATACTGAAAGACTTCAAGGGGTACATAAGATTAAAAAGGTTGAGAACCCCTGATCTATATCCTGCATTTCACTATTCACCAACAGTAGTATAGCACTGGATGGCACTAATACACTAGTTACATATACAGTATATATATATATATATATATATATATATATATCACTTGCGTAGGTATATCATGGATAGAGACGCGCGCCGTCACACAGAGAGAAAGGGAGGGAGACTGAAGTATTTCTGTGCACTAGGGAGACACTCATAAACGAACTAGATATACATAGGTTTATTCAGCGATATGCCAATACACTGGGGAGGGAAATGTATTGAATGCAAGGGATGGCACTGTTTCTTTATAATCATTCAGTTTCCACTAGAGCACGTTATTCTTTTGGAACACTAGGGGAGGGAATGTTACTTGATATAGTCAAGAGGCCGCGCTGTGCTCTGTACATTATACACCTTCAATGAGGTTCACTAAGGCTCGTCCAATCTTACACACTGAGGCACTCTGGGAATCTTGAGAGCCAATACACTGATGAGAGATACACTGTGTGTCACATTTACGTCATTACGCACAACAGTTACAGCCTGATGAGTTACACTGGTCTAGGAGTCGCACACTATTACGGCCCTTTTCACTATACTGGGTGGGCTGACACCTGGTACCTCAGGCTGGTGGAGTGAGGTGAGGCTTGCCTTTCTGGGAGTCCCGCGCAGGGGTACAGGGCTAGGGGCTAAAGCCGAAGAGGGAGAGTAAACTGGGCCCCACCATCAGGCAGGTCACGCCCTGGAGTCCTGGGTAGGCCCCAGGGAGTCTGGGGGCCCAGGATGCTGGAACCTTGGGCTGCCAGAGGAACAGGACTGCAGCAACTGCGGGAGGGCGGCGGCGAAGTCAGGGTCGCCTCACGGCAACCTCGGGCTGGGGGCATCACCGGCAGGACTCGGCTAGTATGACCTCTGCCTTGGCTGCTGCTGCCTGTGTAGGAGGGGCTGGAGGGAGCCAAGGCCCTGGATAGGGCCTTGCCACGGCTCCGAGAAAGGGTCTCCCCCAGACTCACCCCCTGGAGGAGAGGGAGTACATCCTGCCCGGCCTCAGGAAACAGGGTGGGCCAGGCAAGGGACTTCCCTGTCGGAAGCTGTCCTAGGAGCTGAGGGTGAGGAGCGGACGATGGCCGACTCTACCTCCCCCGTGCGACTGATGGCCTACACGGCAGTTCCTCTGCCCTGTCAGTCCACAGGGAAAACACAAGTTGGGGCTCGCTCTACCCTGTCTCCTTGAGGGGAAAGGAGTATTCTGTAGGGGAGGAGCAGACAATGGCCTGCTCTGCCTCTTGCCCGACACGACTAGTGGCCTGTGTCATGGTCCTACAGGGGATGGCAGCAGAGAGATGGACAATGGCCTGTCCTACCTCGTACCCAACATGGCTTATGGCCTGTGTTGCAGTGCTGCGAAAGGAAGTAGCTGAGGGACGGACATTGGCCTGTCCTGCCTCAGACCCGGCACGGCTTTTGGCCTGTGCCGCGGCGCTACTGTAATGGGGTGTATAAAAGCCCGCGTTGCCCAAAAGCAAAGTGGGGATTCTCTCTTTGGCTCAGTGGTAACATGCACGTGATTCAAGCGCGAGGGCCTGAGATCGAATCTCGGCCAGAACAGTGATTAATTTATTGTTTCATTTCAGTTATTACATTGGTGGCAGCGGTGGGATATGTGAGGTAAGAGCCATGAGGGTCATATGTCTTCTTGGCAGCCTTACATCCCAGTGGTGGCCTCCAATGCTACGCTACCATGTGGGAGAGTGAAACTGACCAAATTAATCACTAGGGGGAGAAGCGAGTGATGTAATGGGGTGTATAAAGGCCCGCATTGCCCAAAGACAAAGTGGGGATCCTCTCTTTAGCTCAGTGGTAACGTGCGCGCGATTCAAGCGCAAGGGCCTGAGATCGAATCCCGGCCAGAACACTGATTAAGTTATTCAGTTTCATTTCAGTTATTACACTACTACTGGGGTAGACTGCAGGAAAGGAGCAGACGATGGCCTGCTCTGTTATCTACCGGACACAGTTTATTGCCTGTGTCATAGCCCTGCAGCAGGTAGGCAACTGAGGAATGGAGGATGGCCTGTTCATACCCTTGCCCAGCACGGACTGTGGCCTGTACCGCGGTGTTGCGTGGAATTGTAAGAACAACTCCATACCTGACCTGCCGACTGGAATTTTTCCCAGGGACTAGGTGCCTCTCACTGCTACCTTGGCGTAGCATCGGCTGGGAGCAAGAGGGGCAGCGGGGAGTAACACAGGTGGGCCGTTCCTGCCCAGAGCCGCTCCATGTAGGCTGCGCACCCCCGGTGGTCCTTCAGGGTCTGGGGGTGTCGTTTTCATCTCCAGCCTTTTCTCCCGACTCGCGCATTTCACTGATGATTATTACGTAATTGATATAACAGAATCATGGCTAAATATTGAACAGAAAGATTTTCTAGCAGAGTCTAATTTACCAGGCTATCACATTTTCAGCAGTGAAAGGAAGAATCGAGCAGGGGACGGTGTGTTGTTATATATTAAATCAAGATTTCATCCAGTCGTAATTGGAGTCTTCACGAATTGTAGTTCATGGTCTAGCCCGCCAGGTGTCCATAGTGTAGCTTTCCGACAGAAAATTGAAAATGTGGACAACTCGAAATATCCATATATATGTATATATTTCTGAGGAGCGTATTTTTCAGTACTGTACGATAACGGCAAGTGCTTCTTTGTTCTCATGTTCGCTTTTGAGCGCATTCGTCTTGGGATATATTCGGTACACACTTCGCTCGTTTTTCTTTAAATCCAGCAGCAGCATTCAGTGAATTTGTCCAAGTATTTCGTTGCAGTACGTTCCATTACATGGCAGTCATCTCCTAATCTTAGTAACACCGTATGTAGTATCTCGCACTTATACCGAAATACAGTATGTTTCTCGGCTTGAACAATAACAAAGCGGCCCCAGCTGACCGACCCCGTGTGTCGTCTGCACGGAGTGACCTGCTGGGAGTTACCATTCCGCTCAGCGTGCATGCGCCGAGTACTCTTTTAGCTGTTATGCTGAAAGTATCCGCATATTATCTCAAGTATTGTGCCATAAAGTTAGTTTAGGTTTGGTTAGGTTAGGTTAATTTAGGCTAAAGGGAACGGTAACTTCCAGCATGTCACTTTGTGCATACGGCACAAGCAGCGTGATTCACCAACTGGCGGCCGGAAGTCTATCCAGGTAGGGTTGCCCGTAAAGGTATTTAACAGGGGGGGACTGTGGTATTTGGTATGCCCGGGTTAGACCCGCTACTGAGACAAGGGGCAGTATGGAGCCAAATTCGACTGAAAAAAGGACTGTTGCATTGCTTAAGCAATACTTAAGACAAAGATCAGTGCCTCATTCGGGATATAGTAAAGGAAAACTAATACAGCTAGTGAGACTCTTGAACATCCCAATTTACTGGATCGAGCCAACTGACGGTGTTATGCTACGTATTTGTGGGACGGTTTCTCGCCCTCAAATACGCAGGCTAAAGCGGGTCCCTATTCTAGACCGGGAGGTAACTCCTAAGAGTAGGACTGGACACAAAAACAAGGCAGTGAATATCACACATGTATTCTAGACATAAGACATAGAACAATAATACATCACAGATATTACAAAGGATTGGCCGGGGGCAAGTGAACACTGTACACAATTTCTATCTGTCACTTTACCTTCTTGTTCAAGTATGGTACTATTCACCCGACACTCGTGGTACATACAACACATTTATATCTTCGGACACAGGAATGGTTTTGACACAATTTCTAAAACCCGTATAGCACTGGACGGCACTGTATATCTGTATATCTTACGTTACACCTGTATTTCAGGTAACTGGCGGCCAGAGGTCTATCCAGGTAGGGTTGCCCGTAAAGGTATTTAACAGGGGGGGACTGTGGTATTTGGTATGGCCGGGTTAGACCCGCTACTGAGACAAGGGGCTGATGCAAGTTTAACTGACACAGGGGAGGGGGAGCGTAAACGCCAATGCTAGGCACGAAGACACAAAAGGGGCATGTCTAGATTATCACTGAGGCTGTCTAGTGCGGCAGGACACTACCTTCCAATACAGGTCCGGCCACATTCCATCTATCGGCACGTCCAATCTTATTCGGGGTTCCTGGTCACTTCATTTTGAGGATACACCGTAGGGAATCACTCGTAAGATAACTGTAGATGCACACTAAAACTGAGCTTAAGGGTACACACACACATATATATAGATAGTCCACTCACTTGGGTGACACTGATGGGCCCAGGGCGATTCCTCCGTCAGGAGGGAAACAGGGGTGGAGTGGCGTGCTCCTGGGCAGGGTCCCACACGTGGCGGTGGGGCTAAGGGCTCGGCCCGAAGAGGGCTAGGAGCCGGGCCTGACGTCAGATCTGGGAGCGTCGTCGGGAGACCTCGCCCACCGGTAGGTCACGCCCTGGTGTGCGGGGCAACTCCTGGGGCAACAGGGGACCCAGGGGACTGGAACCCGGGGCGGCTGGGCTGCCTCACGGGAAGCTCAGGCCGAGGGAGTGGTGGATGGGGCCCGTCGTCGGCTGCGAGGTCTGCGGGGGCTCTGGTCCGACAGCTGGTCACCTTGGTGGAGCCGTAGGGAACCAATGTCCTGGGTAAGACTCTGCCACATCTCGGGTGTAGGGTCCTCTCCGACTGCTGGTGCTCCTGTAGGAGAGGAGCGGACTATGGCCAGCTCTGCTCCCGACCCGACATGACTCGTGGCCAACGCCTGATGGGTATCGGGAAGGGTAGTTTCCTGGCGGCTTGTGGCCTGCTCTGTACTGGGCCAGGCGTGACTCGTGGCCAACGCCTGCGTGACCGTAGGGATAGCTGCCTGGCGGCTTGTGGCCTGCACTGCGCTAGGTCTGGTTTCCTGGCGGCTTGTGGCCTGCACTGCGCTAAGTCTGGTTTCCTGGCGGCTTGTGGCCTGCACTGTATTTGGCCTGGCTATGCTCGTGGCCAATGCCGAGAGGGCACAGGGAGAGATAGTTTCCTGGCAGCTTGTGGCCTGCACTGTGTTAGACCTGGTTTCCTGGCGGCTTGTGGCCTGCACTGTATTTGGCCTGGCTTGGCTCGTGGCCAACGCTGAGAGGGCACAGGGAGAGATACTTTCCTGGTGGCTTGTGGTCTGCACTGTGTTAGACCTGGTTTCCTGGTGGCTTGTGGCCTGCACTGTGTTGGGCCTGCTTTCCTGGCGGCTTGTGGCCTGCACTGTGTTAGGCCTGGCGTGGCTCGTGGCTGACGCCGAGAGGGCACAGGGAGAGATGGTTTCCTGGCGGCTTATGGCCTGCACTGTGTTAGGCCTGGCGTGACCCGCACCTGACGCCGAGAGGTCACAGGGAGAGATGGTTTCCTGGCGGCTTGTGGCCTGCACTGTGTTAGGCCTGGCGTGACCCGTGGCTGACGCTGAGAGGACACAGGGAGAGATGGTTTCCTGGCGGCTTATGGCCTGCACTGTGTTAGGTCTACTTTCCTGGCGGCTTGTGGCCTGCACTGTGTTGGGCCTATTTCCCTGGCGGCTTGTGGCCTGCACTGTGTTAGGCTTGGCGTGGCTCGTGGCTAACGCCGAGGGGGTGAGCTCTGGGACGGCTATGGCCTGTGTCAATGAGCTTAGGTCACTAGCAGCTGAGGAACGGACTATGGCCGATCCTGCCTCATGCCCAGTACGGCTCGTGGCCGGTACCGCGGTGCCGCTCTTGGGGGAACGCCTACAGGAGACGGACGACTGTTGGCCGGTCCTGCCTGACCGACACTCGTCCGTGTCGCGGCCCTGTGGCGGGGAAACAGCTGGGGAATGGACAATGGCCAATTCTGCCCCATACCCGGTACGACAATTGTCAGTACCGCGGCGCTGTGTGGAGTTGTAAACTCCACCCCTTACCTGGAGAGCTGTGCTCCGGCCGGAGACAAGGTGCCGGCGACTGCTACCTTTCCAGGCCCTCACCTGAGCACAAGATTGGCACCTGGAAGTTTAACAGGTAGGTCGTTCCTGCTCCCAGTCGCGCTGCGCTGGCGGTAATCCCCCGGTGATCTGGGGGGGGTTGGGGGATCTGGTGTCGTCTGCTCCGCTCGCCATGTGGTTGGTGGCTCCAACCCCTAACTCCTGTATTTCAGACGGCAAGAGTGTAGGTGAATCGAAACGGACTGTTTGTGTTAATGGGAAATTATTGGTATTCCCAGATCCAAATTTATTAACAAATTGGGATGATGACTCATTTCCTATTCAGTCAGTGAAATGTCTTGAGCATATTGCATGGAATCTCATAGCCTTCCATCCTCCATTCCTGTACATCTATTTCCCCAGAGCTTTCGTAGTTCTGGTTCCTTCTTCGCTGAAGGAAATTTCGCCCACGCTCTAACTTTAGGGTACTGATTAGCATTTTTTTTTTTTTACCGGCGAGCAACCTACCACTTCACAAACAGACATATACATCGTCACAACAAATGACTGAGAACCGCTGTGTTTATTGATGATGGTCCGAGACTCATCCCTAGAATGATAATCGTGCACCTGGCAGCATGTAGGGCATCTTCATAAAAATGCCGGAGATTTATTTCATATCTTGGCTAGTATATATCAATATTTACAGTGACATGCATTTATATTACCTTCTACAATCTTACCACAGTTTCTGGGTTCATAATTTGTCACTTCAGTAACACCTGGCTGTTCCAGAATGTGTAAAAGGGCCCTAAATTGGTATTTGTTAAATTTCCTTACAGATTGTTATACTACTTATTTGTAGGTCGGTTTCTCACCCTCAAATACGCAGGCTACAGCAGGTCCCTATTCTTGACCGGGTCGGTAACTCTAAGGAATAGGACTGGACACAAAAACTAGGCAATGACTGTTACACACATGTATTACAGATATCTTCCCAGAGACAATACATCAACAAATACATTACAGGCTGGGTTGGCCGGGGATGGGTTAACAACGTAATACAAAATTTTACTTGACTGGAAGTCTGTCACTATACCGGCTGGTATAAGTATGGTATTATTTACGCAGCGCTTATGGCACATAAAATACACTTATGATTCAGGACACAGGAATGAATTTACTACAATTTCCCAAGCTCGTATAGCAATGGCCGGCACTGGCATATAAGTTACGTTAACACCTGTGTCATAGACACTTGTCGGCCGGAAGTTTATCTCAGGTAGAGTCAGCCGCGCAGTGATCACTGAAGGGGGGGGGACTGCGGTATTCTAGCCAGACATTTGGATCTGACCAGACATATCCTAACTAATGTGCCCAGACACTGGGGTGGGTGGAGGTTTAATGCGCAAGGGGAAGGCACGATGGGAACAATATCTATCCCTTCTGTTAGCCACTGAGGTGTTTCACTCGCATGCCTGTGCGCTGGGAAGGGAGAGTTTCAGTAAACAAGGGAATGGCACAATCGGCACAATATTATTGTTCTGTTGGTCACTGTGGCATTTTGTTCACTGGGGGGATGCACGGGACTCCACTCGGGATATAAGTTAGGCCAAGGTTAGCTATTAGGCTCGTCCAATCTTATACTCTGGGCTCCTGGTCACTTATCACGAGAATACACTATAGGGAATCACTCGCATGGTATAAGCTAATGCACACACATATATCTGGGTCTAGAAAGCACACACATAGGTAAAGTCCACTTGCTTCATTACCACTGTGGGCCCTAGGTTGATTCCTCTGTCCGGAGGAAGGGCAGAGTGACGCGCCCCTGGACAGGGCCCCACATGTAGTCGTGTGACTAGGGGCTCGGCCCGAAGAGAGCCAGGAGACGGGCCTGACATCGAGTCTGGGAGAGACTCAGGGAGGCCTCGCCCACAGGTAAGTCACGCCCCGGTGTTCGGGGCAACTCCCGGGGCGACTGAGGACCCAAGGTACTGGAACCCGGGGTGGCTGGACTGCGGCAACGGCTGGAGGGCGGCGTCACCGACAGGGTCATCACATGGGGACCTTGGGCCGGGGGAGTAGTGGACAGGGCCCGACGTCGGCTGCAGGGTCTGCTGGGGTTCTGCTTCGGCCACTGTTCACACTGGTAGAGTTGCAGGGAACCAAGGCCTCGGGTGAGGCCTTGCCACGGCTTGGGGGAGGGGTCCTCTCTGGCTGCAGGTACTCCTGTGTGAGAGAAGCGGACTGTGGCCTGCTCTACATCCGGCCTGACTTGACTAATGACTGACGTCGTGGTAGCACAGGGGACATCAGCTTCAGTGCGGCTAGTGGTCTGCTCTACCTCTGGCCTGACGTGACTAATGGCTGACGTGGTGGTGGCACAGGGGACATCAGCTTCAGTGCAGCTAGTGGCCTGCTCTACTTCAGGAGGCCTGACGTGGCTAATGGCCGACGTCGTGGTGGCACAGGGGACAACAGCTTCAGTGCGGCTAATGGCCTGCTCTACCTCTTCCCTGATGTGACTAATGGCTGACGTTGTAGTGGCACAGGAGGTTGTAGCTCTGGTGCAGCTAATGGCCCGTACCATGGAGCTAAGAGGACTAGTAGCAGAGGGACGGACTGTGGCCGATCCTGCCTTGTACCCAATAAGGCTTGTGGCCGGTACTGTGGCGCTACTCTGGGGGGAACGACTACAGGAGTCGGATGACTTATGGCCTGTCCTGCCTGACCGACACGCGTCCGTGCCGCGGCCCTGTAGCGGGGGTGCAACTGGGGGACGGACTGTGGCCGGCTCTGCCCCGTACCTGGTATGACTGTGGCCAATACCGCAGCGTTGCACGGAGTTGTAAACTCTACCCTTTACCTGGCGAGCGAAATTTCGGCCATAGACTAGGCGCCGGCGACTGCTATCTTTCCGGGGCACCACCTGGGAGTAAGATGGGCGCCGGGAAGAGATATAGGTGCGCCGTTCCTGTTCCCAGCCACTCAGTGCCAGCGGCGGCCCCCTGGTGGTACTGGGGGGGTCGGGGGGGTTGGTGTCATCTGCACTGGCCATCGCGTCATCTGCGGCCTCAACCCCTAACTCCTGTATTTCACCACCCTCCCCTGTAACAAAGTCACGACCCCGTGACTGGAGGTGGTATAGGTTGGTGTTGGCCGTTTGGTGGATGGGTTCGAGGTGACTTAGGAAGGTAGTCCAGTGGTCGGTTGGAATATTGGCCTGCAGGCGGTGGGCGTAGGTGACACGAAGAGTGGAAGGGTGGTTTGTTTGCTGGAGGAGTCGTAGCAGATGGTGTGTGCTTCTGATGTGTTGATGTTGCCCGAAGGTGGGGATCCAAGTGATTCTCGTGATGCACATGGTGGTGGTGGTGGTGGTGTTTTGGAGGCGAATGCTGGCTAGAAGTAGTCCGGCGCGGTTTATATTGCCAGTGGAGTTTGTGGTGGTGTTCCCCTGGGTGTGCGGCGGGACGGGTTTTTCCATGCGAGATGAGGAGTAGGAAGGGTTATTGGGGTGGTGTTGAGGGGTGGGGTGGGCGGTTGGCTGCTAGTGGCCGAAGGGGTGGGCATAGGGATTGAGGTGTAGTGGGCTGGTGGGCGTGAGATACGACCAGAACAGGTAGTGGTGGTGGTTAGTTGTGGAGTGGGCGGCGACGGGGAATGGGATGGTGGTGCGGGGGCAGGCAGAGAGTGAGGTGGTGTGGTGTGGTAGGTTGTCGTGGTTGGTGGGGTGGGGGTTAGGCTGGGCACGGAGCGCGGGGTGGTTGGTGTGGAATTTCCTACAGGTGTGTGCTGAGCATGTAGCATGTGGTGTAGGCAGCGTGTCGGCTGCGGGGGAACGTGGTGGTGGGGTGAGTGTAGTGCCTGGGCATGGTGCAAGTGTTTCAGGCGGCAAGGGGGCGATGGAAACCGATGGGGAAGGGGATGGGGATGAATAATAGAGAAAAGGCTCTTTGTGAGGAGTTGGAGGTGTTGAGCTTGCTCAGGTGGTTGGGGAGGGAGCAGCTGGGGTTGGGGAGTCCCAGGCGGGGCGGATGTGGCGATTCCTGTAAGTGCGGGAGGTTCCGTTGCAGTCGACAACGACCTGGAAGGGGTTGGGGACTTTAGTGATGGTATAAGGTCCCATGAAACAAGGGGCAATTTTACTGGGGGTGGGGAGGTGTGCAATGAAAACCTCATTACTTGGTTTGTAAGGGTTAGCAGGGGAGGAATCGGTTTGGGCATCTTGGTGTGCGCGCAGGTGTTGCAACCGGCACTTCAGGTGATATAGGGGGAGCCGGTGGTTGGGGAGTGAGCGGGGAGTTGAAGGTGCTGTCGGAGAGGGAGGTGGAGGGGCGCCTCTCCAAAAACTTGCTCGTAGGGGATGATGCCATCGTCACGGGGGCAGGTGTTCATTCCCCATTGGATGATTTTGACGTGTACTGGCCACTCTTGGTCTTGGGTATCTTGAATGCGGGTCTTGATTTGGTTTAGTAGGGTACGATGGCTCCTTTCGCATACCCCATTTCCTTGGGGCCAGTAGGGGGAAGAGTGGGAAATGGAGAATCTGAATAGGGTGGATAGCTCTTTCCAAATTTGCCCCGTGAACTCTGGGGCGTTATCAGAGTGAATGGCCTGGGGAACTCCAAGGTAGGGGAAGACGTGGCTCATAAGGGTGTCGGCTATGGCGACGGCGGTGTGTTCCTTAGCTGGACAAGTGATCAGGAACTTGGAGTAAATGTCAACGAATGTAATGATGTATTTGTAACCGGATCTAGGTGGCAGGGGTCTGACAACGTCGACAGATAAAAGCTGCCAAAGTTTGTGGGTGGAGATCTTGGCAGCAGGACCCACCGAACGGGTGATGTCCTTTTTCCTTGGCAGCATGCTCGACACGCCTGAGTGACACGCTGGGCGAGAGTAGTGGGGTTGGGGGCCCAGTAGAGGTTGTTGAAGATCTGGGTCAGTCTTTTCAAACCCAGGTGGATCCCATTGTCCGAGTGGAGGTGGGTGAGGACGTCTACGGCGGAGTCCGTATCAACAACAATGTGGCCCAATGACGTGAAGAGTTGGTCCCCTTGCAGGTGGAGTTTTGAAAATAGATGCTGGGGAATCCAGGCATTCTTCCAGTGCTGGATCAACTCGAACTGAGGGAGGAGTGATCGCACTAGTAAATGGGAGAGGGCATCGGCGTTGGTATGCAATTTCCTGGGCTGGTAAGCAATCTCGTAGTCAAACTCCTCGAGCGCTTCGCGCCTACGGAGGAGCTGGGCGTTCTGAGTGGCTGATCACCGGAGCCACTGAAGGGATTGATGGTCTGTGATGACGGTGACCCTGGTGCCAGACAGGTAGGTCCTGAAGTAGTCGAGGGCCCAGACAATACCTAAACATTTGTGCTTGGTAGCTGCGTAATTTCTCTCGTCCGGGTTTAGGGTGCGGCTTGCACAAGCAATAATGTGCTTGTGCCCTTCCTGGACATGCGCCAGGGCGACGCCTATGGCTACCAGTGAGACGTCGGTGTATAACCTTAAGGGGAGGTCGTAGTTCGGGAAAGTGATGATGGGGGCGGAAACAAGCTTCTTTTTAAAGGTGTCAAACGCTGCTATTCGGTCGTCGCTCCAGACAAATGGTTCACCTTTCTTAGTGAGGTCATGGAGCGGTTTCGCAAGGTCGGTCAACCCTTTGGTGAACCGCCGGTAATACGACACGAGCCCCAAGAAGGCGCGGACTTGGTGGACGTCCTATGGAAGGGGCTGGTCGGCAATGGCTTTCAGCTTGGGGTCCGGGGAGATGCCTTTCCCCGAGACAATGTGTCCTAGGAAAGCGACAGAGCAGGCAGCTAGGACACACTTAGTGAGTTTCAGTTTCAACCCGGCCTGGCGTATTCGTTGGAACACCTGTCGGAGGCGGTGCAGGTGATCAGCCCACGTTTTGCCGAAAACAATAACGTCGTTGAGGTATGCCAGGCAGACTTCCCAGGCTAGACAGCTGAGGACAGACTCCATGAGGCGGGAGAAGGTGGCCGGGGCATTGCCTAGTCCGAAGGGAAGAACATTAAACTGGTAAAGTTTCCCATTACTTGTGGAAAAGGCCGTTTTCCCTTGATCTCGGGGGTGGACGGGGACCTGCCAGTATCCTGACTGGAGGTCCAGCGTGGAGAACCAGTTGAAGCCTTGTAGGGAGTCTAGGGAGTCGTCTATGCGGGGAAGAGGAGTGGCATCTTTGGTGGTTACATCGTTCAGGTGGCAGTAATCGATGCAGAATCGCTGAGTGCCATCTTTTTTTCCGAACCAGGACAACGGGGAAAGACCAGGGGCTGGTAGAGGGCGTGATTACTCCGGCGTCCAGCATTTCTCGGACTTGCCTGTCCTCTTCAGCCCGTTAGTGTGGGTTCTTCCGGCGGGAGGGTTGCCGAATAGGGGGCCCGGTGGTATGAATTTCATGGGCCAAGTATGTTGTATGTCCCAAGTCGGTGGGCCTGGTCGAAAAAAGGTCTTGATATTCAAGAAGATGGTGCAGCATCTCGGCTTGATGGGGGGACAGGTGGTCGGGCAAAGGAGGGAGGGGAGAGGGGTTTGAATTTAGGGGTGGGGTGTCGCAAGGCTCCACTGCCTCTAGGTCGCCAATCAGAAGTCCTCTTGGCAGAGTGAGGGGTGTAGCCGCCAGGTTCGCCACTTTGATGGTGTTGAGGTGGGGTGGAAGGAAGGTTGGCGACATCAGGCAGGCGGTGAGGGGCCCGGTGGGGACACTTGGGGAAAATAGGGAATGGGTCCCCGTGGGCTTATTGATCCGTAGCCAAGCTTCATGGTGGGGGGGAATGGTGAGGGAGGACGCGATGGTCGCGGGGAAAGTGGGGCTGGGGGG
>JAGKTI010000912.1:71381-106939 GCA_018397915.1 Birgus latro
GGGGGGGGGGGGTCGTTTTGTCGTGCGCACGTACAGAAGGCTGAGGGCTGTTGGGGAGGCTGTTGGAAGTGAAGTCACCTCCCATGGCAGTCTATGTGAGTGTGGAGTTTTTGGAGCAGGTCCAGTCCCAAATAGCCATCATAGGTATGGCAGGAAGAGTAAAAAACGATGAAGAGATGGTATGTGGAGGCTGGTTGGTGAGTCTTGGTTTGTAGGGCCCGAGTTTCCCCGCGAATAGGCAAGGGGCCTTCCCCCACATCTATGAGGCAGGCTGAAGTGGGGAAAAGGGGGCCAAAAACCTTCTTATGGCGGGAGTAGAAATGTGTATATAGGCAGGACCTGGCAGCTCCCGTATCTACCAGAAGTCTTGCCTTGACCCCCTGTAGTTTCATTTTGTCATAGACCGGGGGTCGGTACTTTGTAGAGGTGGCCCCCGCCACCGTGGGGAGGTGCAGGGGCGGTCCTAAAAATCCAACGCCAGCTCGAGGGCTGTGTCGGTATCAGCCTTCCCTGGCTCACAGCCAGCGTCAGGTTCCTCAACGAGGGGGGGTTCGGGGTTCGCAGGGCCCTCATCTACTGCCAGCATTGGGCGGCACCTCGGCGGATCGGCTCTTATTCTGTGTGCCGCCTTCAGTTGTTCAAGTATGTCGTGAAGTGGGCAGCGGCTGTTACAGGCTGTGAATTCCCACGTATTGATAGTGATGAGATTTGTGTTATCTTTCTGTGGCGGCTGTTTCCTGGTGAGGTGGGCTCTTGGGAGAGCCAGGGCGGAGGCACTTCATGTTGGGGCTGGATGGGGTTGGGGCGGCAGGGGGGAGGGTTTCGTGGGGAACCGGCTCACGACCCCGATGTGTTGAGTGTCGGGGCGTGCTGCGAGAAGGTGGCAAATGAGCTGGACATCACCGTTCAAATTTCCTGCCGGGTCGTGGATAGTGAAATGTTCTTTCACTAAGCCCGGAAGGACTCTGAGAAGGATGTTGAATAAATGCTCATCCCGGGTATTCATTTTGGCATCCGGGTATGCGGCGGTGACGAGTCGCCTAGCTTGGACCAATGTGTTGTCCAAATCACCGTCATATTTTAGGGCATCGAGTTGTGACATCGCGACAACTTTCCCTAATGAAGGGGTAATAGCTTCTGTTACTATTTTTGCAAATCTGGCCCACGTGAGATCTGGGACTATTTTTGGTGCTATACTAGATACTGCCTTTCCCAGGTGAGGTAGACTGACAGCTATTTTCTGATTATCATTCTCAAACCCAATATCAAGTAATGGCTTGACCATATTTAAGTATTTAGTGATGTCGCATTGTTCTGGGTCGAATTTTGGTAGGGGTACATGTGTTTTGGCTGCCATTTTCAAAAATTTTTTCCAGTCCTCTTTCACCGTCCAGGTCAAGAACCACCGCTAGCCACCAGTGTTATGCTACTTATTTATGGGTCGGTTTCTCGTCCTCAAATACGCAGGCTACAGCGGGTCCCTATTCTAGACCGGGTTGGTAACTCTAAGGAATAGGACTGGACACTAAAACAAGGCAGTGACTTATACACATGTATTACAGATATCTTCCCAGAGACAATAGTACATCAACAAATACATTACAGGTTGGGTTGGCGGGGGATGGGTTAACAACTTAACACAAAGTTTTACTTGACTGGAAGACTGTCACTATACCGGCTGGTAGAAGTATCGTATTATTTACCCATCGCTTACGACACATAAAATACACTTATGATTCAGGACACAGGAATGAATTTACTACAATTTCCCAAGCTCGTATAGCACTGGCCGGCACTGGCATATAAGTTACGTTAACACCTGTGTCATAGACACTTGTCGGTCGGAAGTTTATCTCAGGTAGAGTCAGCCGCGCAGTGATCACTGAAGGGGAGGGGACTGCGGTATTCTAGCTGGACATTTAGAAATGCCCAGACATACCCTAACTAATGTGCCCAGACACTGGGGTGGGTGGAGGTTTAATGCACAAGGGGAAGGCACGATGGGAATAATATCTATCCCTTCTGTTAGCCACTGAGGTGTTTCACTCGCAGGCCTGTGCGCTGGGGAGGGAGAGTTTCAATAAACAAGGGAATGGCACAATCGACACAATATTATTGTTCTGTTGGTCACTGTGGCATTTCGTTCACTGGGGGGATGCGCAGGACTCCACTCGGGATATAAGTTAGGCCAAGGTTAGCTATTAGGCTCGTCCAATCTTATACTCTGGGCTCCTGGTCACTTATCACGAGAATACACTATAGGGAATCACTCACATGGTATAAGCTAATGCACACACATATATCTGGGTCTAGAAAGCACACACATATATCTGGGTCTAGAAAGCACACACATAGGTAAAGTCCACTCGCTTCACTACCACTGTGGGCCCTAGGTTGATTCCTCTGTCCGGAGGAAGGGCAGAGTGACGCGCCCCTGGACAGGGTCCCACATGTAGTCGTGCGACTAGGGGCTCGGCCCGAAGAGAGCCAGGAGACGGGCCTGACATCGAGTCTGGGAGAGACTCAGGGAGGCCTCGCCCACAGGTAAGTCATGCCCCGGTGTTTGGGGCAACTCCCGGGGCGACTGAGGACCCAAGGTACTGGAACCCAGGGTGGCTGGACTGCAGCAACGGCTGGAGGGTGGTGTAGCCAACATGGTCGTCACATGGGGACTTCGGGCCGGGGGAGTAGTAGACAGGGCCTGGCGTCTGCTGTGGGGTCTGCTGGGGCTCCGCTTCAGCTGCTGTCCACACTGGTAGAGTTGCAGGGAACCAAGATCTCGGGCGAGGCCTTGTCACGGCTCGGGGGAGGGGGTCCTCTCTGGCTGCAGGTCCTCCTGTGTGAGAGAAGCGGACTGTGGCCTGCTCTACATCCGGCCTGACGTGACTAATGACCGATGTCATGGTAGCACAGGGGACATCAGCTTCAGAACGGCTAGTGGCCTGCTCTACCTCTGGCCTGACATGACTAATGGCCAACGTCGTGGTGGCACAGGGGACATCAGCTTCAGTGCAGCTAGTGGCCTGCTCTACTTCAGGAGGCCTGACGTGACTAATGGCCGACGTCGTGATGGCACAGGGGACAACAGCTTCAGTGTGGCTAATGGCCTGCCCTACCTCTGGCCTGACGTGACTAATGGCCGATATCGTAGTGGCACAGGAGGTTGTAGCTCTGGTGCGGCTAATGGCCCGTACAGTGGAGCTAAGAGGACTAGTAGCAGAGGGACGGACTGTGGCCGATCCTGCCTCGTACCCAGTACGGCTTATGGCAGGTACTGTGGCGGTACTCTGGAGGGAACGACTACAGGAGTCGGACGACTTATGGCCTGTCCTGCCCGACCGACACGCGTCCGTGTCGCGGCCCTGTAGCGGGGGTGCAACTGGGGAACGGACTGCGGCCAGCTCTGCCCCATACCTGGTATGACTGTAGCCAATACCGCGGCGTTGAGTGGAGTTGTAAACTCCACCTCTTACCTGGCAAGTGGAATTTCGGCCATAGACTAGGCGCCGGCGACTGCTACCTTTCCGGGGCACCACCTGGGAGCAAGAGGGGCGCCGGGAAGAGATGTTGAAGAGCCGTTCCTGTTCCCAGCCGCTCAGTGTCAGCGGCGGCCCCCCGGTGGTGCTGGGGGGGTTGGTGTCGTCTGCACTGGGCGTAGTGTCGTCTGTGGCCTCAACCCCTAACTCCTGTATTTCATAAATTTTGCTTTATTCACACAAGGATGACATGGATTTATTACTATTAGATACCACATCTTTCTATAAACGTTAAATAATGAAAATTACTTTCAAGTATGGTTTAAGCTAAGGAACAAGAAAAAAAATCTGTAACTGATTACTCTCTACCGCCCCTTGTCCTCATTTTCTGAGAACGACACTAAGGACACCTAGCGGGATAGACCATGAACTAGAATTAGTGAAGACTCCAATTACCAAGCCATGTACTGAAAACATTGACACTATTTATAATTAACTTAGAAATGACTCTTGTCATAAAATCAGTCTTGGGGTAATTTATCGTCCACCCTGTCAGCCACTGAACATCGATAATGAAATCTACAGTCAAACTGCCGAAATATCTTGTATGCTGAAATACAGACAGGAGCCGCAGATGACGCGACGGCCGGAGCCAGCACCCCCAACCCCCCAAATACTACCGGGGGCCCGCCGCTAACACCGAGCGGCTCCAAACAGGAACGGCACACCTGTACCTTTCCCCGGCGCCCCTCTTACTCCCAGCCAATGCCCCGGGAAGGTAGCAGTCGTCGCCACCTAGTCTCCGGCCAGAAATTCACTCGTCAGTTAAGGGGTGGAGTTTACAACTCCACTTAACACTGCAGTATTGGCCATTGTCATACCAGGTACGAGGTAGAACCGGCCTCAGTCCGTTCCCCAGTTGCATCCCCGCTACAGGGCCGTGACACAGGCCGTAAGTCGTGTCGGTCGGGCAGGACAGGCCAACAGCCATCCGCTTCCTGTAGTAGCGCCCCCCAGAGCAGTGCCGCAGTATCGCCCACAAGCCGTACTGGGTTTGAGGCAGGATCGGCCATTGTCCGTCCATCTGCTGCTAGTCCTCTCCAGTCCATGGTACAGGCCCTTAGCTGCATCAGAGCTACAACCCCCTGTGCCACTACGATGTTGGCCACTAGTCACGTCCAGCTAGAGGTAGAGCAGGCCATTAGCTGCCCAAAAGCTGCAGTCTCCTGTGCCGCTACTGTGTTGGTCATTTGTCACGTCAGGCCGGAGTTTGAGCCGGCCATCGTCCGCTTCTCTTCCACAGGAGATCCTGTAGCCCTAGAGGACCAATTCCCCGAGCCGTGGCAAGGCCTCACCAGAGGTCTCAGTTCCTTGCGACTCCTCCCGTGTGAGCAGCAGCAGAGGCAGAGCCCTAGCAGACGTGGCAGCTGATGACCAGACTGGTCCACCACTCCCCCAGTCCGAGGTTTCTGTGCGGCGATCTTGATGGCCACGCCGCCCTCCAGCCGTTGCCGCAGTCCAGCCACCCCGGGTTCCTGTGCCCTGGGTCCCCAGTCACCCCGGGAGTTGCCCCGAACACCAGGGCACGACTTACCTGCTGGTGAGACGACCCCGAGTCCCTCCCAGACTTGATGTCAGGCCCGTCTCCTGGCTCTCTTCGGGCCGAGCCCCTAGCCCCTAGCCCCCTCTCTACGTGTGGGGCCTCAACCAGGGTGTGCCACTCTGTCATTCCTCCAGACGGAGGAACCGACCGACGGCCTCTCAGTGATAGTGCATCATGTGGACTTTAGTGTAAAATTGGACGAGTACATTTGTCCTCCTGGCCTAGCGTATACCCTGAGTGGAGTCCTGTATACCCCCCCAGTGAATGATACACCCCAGTGGCCAACAGAACAATAATATCATATAGACTGTGCACTCGCTTCGTCCATTATAACTTATCCCTCCCCAGTGTACCGGCACACAAGCGAAATGCCACAGTGACCAACAGAACAACAAAACCATATTAATCATGCCATTCCTTTGTTCATATAACTTCTCCTTCCCCAGTGTATAGGCACGCAGGTGAAACACCACGGTAATGAATGGAAATACCTCAATCTCCCCTCACAGTGTATTGTAGCGCGGTAGACTCCAACCGAGGTAGGCTGTCAGCCAGGTGAGTGTCTATCGACACAGGTGTTAACGTAAATTGTATCAAGTGTATCGGTGCCGTCCAGTGCTAACTAATAAGGGAAATTGTAACAAGTGCTTTCCTGTGTCTTGAATTGTAAGTGTAATCTAAGTGCAATAAGTGCTGGGTGAATAGTACCATAATTTTCCCTAGGCCGGTATAGAGACAGACTTCTTGTCAAGTAAAATCTTGTGTTAACCCATCCCCGGCAAACCCAACATCTGATGTATGTTAACTGATGTACTATTGTTTCTGGAAAGATATTTGTAATACATGTGTGTAACAGTTACTGCCTTGTTTTTGTGTTCAGTTCTTTCCCTAAGAATTGCCGACCCGGTCTAGAATAGGGACCCGCTGTTGCCTGAGTGTTTGAGGGACGAGAAACCGGCCCACAAATACATAGCATAACACTGGTGGCCAGCGGTGGTTCTTGACCCAGACGGTGGAAAGAAAAAAATTAACAAAACGGCAACTAAAACACATGTACCCCTACCAAAATTCGATCCAGAACAATGTGACATCACTACATACTTAGATATGGTCAAGCAGTTACTAGACATCGGGTTTGATAATGATAAACAGAAAATAGCAGTCACTCTACCTCACCTGGGAAAGGCAGTATCTAGTATAGCACCAAAAATTGTCCCAGATGTCACATGGGCCAGATTTACAAATATTGTAACAGAGGCTATTACCCCAACATTAGGGAAAGTTGTTGCGATGTCACAACTCAATGCCCTGAAATATGACGGTGACTTCAAAAACACATTGATCCCAGCAAAGAGACTCGTCACTGCCACGTACCCGGATGCTGACATAAAGGTCCGGGATGAACACATATTCAACACCCTCCTTAGAGTTCTTCCGGGCACAGTGAAAGAACATTTCACTATCCATGACCCGGCAGGAAATTTGGACTGCGATGTCCAACTCATTTGCCGCCTCCTCGCAGCACGCCCCGACACACAACACATCGGGGTCGTTAGCCAGTTCCCAACGAACCCCTCCCCTCTACCACCCCAACCCCATCCAGCCCCGACACTAGGCGTCCCTGTCCTGCCTCCCCCAAGAGCCCGCCCTACCAAGAAATGGCCACCACAAAAGGAAAATACCAACCTCATCACCATCAATCCATGGGAATTCGCAGCCTGTAGTAGCCGCTGCCCATTTCACAACATACGTGAACAATTGAAGGCGGCGTGCAGAACAAGAGCTAATCCCCTGGGGTGCTGCTAAATGCTGGCAGTTGAGGAAAACCCCACTAACTTAGGCCCCCCCCTCATCGAGGAACCTGACCCTGGCTGCGGGCCAGGCAATGCTGACACCGACACGGCCCTAGAGCTGACATTGGATTTTTAGGACCACCCCCGCACCGCCTCACTGTGGCGGGGGCCACCACAACAAAGTACCGACCCCTGGTCCACGACAAAATGAGGCTACAAGGGGTCAAGGTAAGACTTCTGGTAGATACGGGAGCCGCCAGGTCCTGCCTGTACACACATTTATACTCCCCCCATAGGAAGACTTTTGGCCACCTTTTCCCCACTTCAGCCCCCCTCATAGACGCGGGGGAAGGCCCGTTGCCTATCTGTGGGGAAACGCAGGTCCTACAAACCAAGACTCACCAACCAGCCTCCACTTACCATCCCTTCACTGTTTTCGACTCTTCTTGCCGTACTTATGATGGCTACTTGGGTTTGGACCTGCTCCAAAAGTTACACACCCACATTGACTGCCACAGGAGGCGACTTAATTTCCAGCCGTCCCTCCGACAGCCCCCAGCCCTCTGCACGTGCACGCAGCAAGATGACGCCCCACCCCCTCCCTTAATCGACCCTCCTCCCCTCCCCCTTCTCATGCCCCAGCTCCCTCTTACCCCACATTTTCTGCGACCTCCGTGTCCACCTTCACTATTCCCCCCCACCACGAAGCTTGGCTGCATGCAGATCAATAAGCCCACAGGGACCCAATCCCTCTTCTCTCCAAACGTCCCCACAGGGCCACTCTCCGCCTGCCTAATGTCACCAACCTTCCTCCTGCCACACCTCAACGCCATCAAAGTGGCGAACCTGGCAGCCACACCTCTCACTCTTCCAAGAGGACTCCTGATCGGCGACCTAGAGGCGGCTGAGCCTTGCAACGCCCCACCCCTAAGATCAAACCCCTCCCCCCTCCTCCCTTTACCCGACCACCTGTCCCCCCATCAAGCAGAGACCCTACACCACCTACTGCTTGAATATCAAGACCTTTTCTCTACGAGGCCCGCCGACTTGGGACATATAACATACCTGGCCCAAGAAATTCACACCACCGGGCCCCCTATTCGGCAACCCTCCCTCCAGAAGAACCCCCACCAACGGGCCGAAGACAGGCAGGTCCACGAAATGCTGGACGCTGGCATCATCACGCCCTCCACCAGCCCCTGGTCTTCTCCCGTTGTCCTCGTCTGGAAAAAAGACGGCACCCTACGATTCTGCATAGATTACAGCCGCCTAAACAACGTCACCATCAAGGATGCCACTCCCCTCTCCCGCATAGACAACTCCCTGGACTCCCTGCACGGCTCCACCTGGTTCTCCACACTGGACCTCCAGTCAGGATTCTGGCAGGTCCCCGTCCACCCCCGAGATCAAGGGAAAACGGCCTTTTCCACAAGTAATGGGAAGCATTATCAGTTTAATGTTCTGTTCAGGCTATGCAATGCCCTGGCCACCTTCTCCCGCCTCATGGAATCCGTCCTCAGCAGCCTAACCTGGGAAGTCTGCCTGGCATATCTCGACGATGTAATCATCTTCAGCAAGACGTGGGCCGATCACCTGCACCGCCTCCGCCAGGTGTTCCATGTATATGCCAGGCTGAATTGAAATTCAAGCCCACCAAATGTGTCCTAGCCGCCTGCTCTGTTGCCTTCCTAGGACACATTGTCTCCGGGAAAGGCATCTCTCCGGACCCCGACAAGCCGACCAACCCCTCCCACAGGACGTCCACCAAGTACGTGCCTTCTTCAGACTTGCGTCGTATTACCGATGATTCATCAAAGGATTCGCCGACCTAGCCAAACCCCTACGTGACCTAACTAAGAAGGGCGAGCCCTTTGTTTGGAGCAACAACAGGATAGCTACATTTGACACCTTGAAAGAAAAACTCGTCTCTGCCCCCATTGTCAGTTCTCGAACTACGACCTTCCCTTCAGATCATACACCGACGTCTTGCTGGTAGCCATAGACACTGTCCTGGCACAGGTCCAGGAAGGGCGCGAGCACATCATAGCTTGCGCCAGCCGCACTCTAAACCCAGGTGAACAAAACTACACTGCTAATAAGCGTGAGTGTCTGGGTATCGTTTGGGCCCTCAACTACTTCAGGGCCTACATGTCCGTCACCAGGGTCACCATGATCACGGACCACCAGTCCCTTTATTGGTTTCGGCAATCGGCCACACAAAATGCCCAGCTCCTCCGCTGGCGCGAAGCACTTAAGGAGTTTGACTATGAGATTGCTTACCGACCCGGGAAGTTGCATACCAATGCCAACACCCTTTCCCGTCTGCCGGTACAATCTCTACTCCCTCAGTCCGAGCTGATCTGGCGTTAGCAGGACCAAGATCGGCCCCCCTGGATTCCTTCACACCTATTTCCGAAACTTCACCTACAAGGAGACCAACTTTTCACACCATCGGGCCACCTCATCTTGGATCCAGACTCCGCAATAGACGTCCTCACCCACCTCCACTTAGACAATGGGATTCACCTGGGTACAAAAAAATTGACCCAGGTCTTCAACAACCTCTACTTGGCCCCCAACCCCACGACTCTCGCCCAGTGTGTCACCCGGGCGTGTCGGGCATGCTGCCTGGGAAAGGACATCACCCGCGGGTCTACCAGCAAGATCTCTCCCCACAAACCTTGGCAGTTATTGTCTGTCGACATTGTTGGACCCCTACCACCTAGATCCGCTAGAACAACATCATAACATTCATCGACGTCTACTCCAGATTCCTGATCGCTTGTCCGGCTAAGGAGCACACCCCCATCGCCATAGCCGATGCCCTCATGTGCCACGTCTTCTCCTACTTTGGAGTTCCCCAAGCCATTCACTCTGATAACGCTCCAGAATTCACAGGGCAAATGTGGAAGGAACTATCCGCCCTCTCCGGATTCTCCATTTCCCACTCTTCCCCCTACTGGCCCCAAGGAAATGAGGTATGAATCAGATCAGGACCTGCATCCAAGATACCCAAGATCAAGAGTGGCCCCTGCATGTCAAAGCCATCCAGTGGGGAATCAACACCTGCCCCCATGATGACGGCATCACCCCCCACGAGCGTGTTTTCAGCGAGGCACCCCTCCTCCTCCCTCTCCGACAGCACCTCCAATACCCCACTCATTCCCCAACCACCGACCCCCTGCAACACCTAAAGCACCGAATGCAGCGCCTGCACACACACCAAGACACCCAAGCCGATTCCTCCCCCGCCAACCCTTACAAGCCCGGCAACAAGGTTTTTGTTGCGTACCTCCCCACCCCCAACAAAATTGTGCCCTGTTTCATGGGGCACTATACCGTCACTAAAGTCCCTAACCCCTTCCAGGTCATCATCGACTGCAACGGGGCCACCCGCACCTACAGAAATCGCCACGTCCACCCCACCAAGGACTCTCCCACCCCAGCCACCCCCTCCCCGACTTTCTGAGCCAAGTCTACATCTCTGACTCCCCACGAAGAGTCATTCGCTTACTACTCCTCCCCATCCCCATCCCTGCCAGCCTCCACCACCCCCTCGCCACCCAGAACTCCTGCACAACTCCCACGCATGACACCCTCACCACCACCACGCTCCCCAGCTACCACCACGCCAACCACACCACGTGGTCAGCCTTCCCCCACAGAAAGTTCCACACCAACCACCCCACACTCCACTCCCAACCTAGCCCCCGCCCCACCACCCGCGACAGCCAGCCACACTACACCGTCTCCCTCTCCACCCGCCCCCGCTCCCCCACCACATTCCCCGTCACTGCCCACTCCCCGACTAACCACCACCATCACCTGTTCCGGTCGTGTCTCACGCCCACCCACCCATTACATCTCCACACCTACACCCACCTCATCGCCCTCTGACAGCCAGCCAGCCAGCCACCCCACCCCCAAACACCACCTCCATCACCATCCCTACTTCTCACCTCATATGGAGAAACCCACCCCGCCACCCTCCCAAGGGAACACCGCCCCCACGCTCAGCCGGCAATATAAACCACACCGGACTACCTTTGCCCAACATTTGCCTCCAAACCACCACCACCACCATCACCATGTGCATCACAAGAATCACCTGGATCCCGACCTTTGGGCGACACCAACGCGTCAGGAGCACACACCACATACTGCAACTCCTCCAACAGGCAAACCACCCTTCCACCCGTCGCGTCGCCTTCTCCCACCACCTACAGCCTAATATACCAACAGACCACTGGACCACCTTCCTGTATCATCACGGACCCTACCACCAAACATCCAACACAAACCTGTACCACCTCCAGTCACGGGGTCATGACTTTTTCACAGGGGAGGGTGGTGAAATACAGAGATGGCAAACAGGAGCCGCAGATGACGCGACGGCCGGAGCCAATAACACCAGCGCCCCCAACCCCCCAAGTACTACCGGGGGTCCGCCGTTAACACCGAGTGGCTCAGTGCAGGAACGGTGCACCTGTATCCCTCCCCATCACCCCTCTTACTCCAAGCCGATGCCCCGGGAAGGTAACAGTCGCCGGTGCCTAGTCTCCAGCCAAAATTTCACTCGCCAGGTAAGGGGTGGAGTTAGCAACTCCACGCAACACCATGGTTCTGGCGACAGTCGTACCAGGTACAGGATAGAACTTGCCTCAGTCCATTCCCCAGTTGCATCCCCGATACAGTGCCGTGACACAGGCTGTAAGCCGTGTCGGTTGGGTAGGACAGGCCAACAGTCGTCCACCTCCTGTAGTTGTTCCCTCCAGAGCAGCGCCGCAGTATTGGCTACAAGCCGTGCTGGGTATGAGGCAGGATCGGCCATTGTCCATCCCTCTGCTGCTAGTCCTCTTCGCTCCACAGTAAAGACCCCTAGCCGCACCAGAGCTACAACCCCCTGTGCCACCACGACGTTGGCCTCTAGTCATGTCCAGCCAGAGGTAGAGCTGGCCATTAGCCACACGGAAGCTGCAGTCTCTTATGCCGTTACGACATTGACCACTAGTCACGTCAGGCCGGAGTTTGAGCTGGCCACTGTCTGCTTCTCTTCCACAGGAGATCCTGTAGCCCGAGAGGACCTGTCCCCCAAGCTGTGGCAAGGCCTCACCCGAGGTCTTGGTTCCCTACGACTCCAACCGTGTGAGCAGCAGCCAAGGCAGAGCTCTAGCAGACGTGGCAGCCGACGACCAGACCGGTCCACCACTCCTCCAGCCCGAGCTTCCCGTGCGGCGATCCTGACAGCGACGCCAGCCTCCAGCCATTGCTGGAGTCCAGCCACCCTGGGTTCCTGTGCCCTGGGTCCCTAGTCACCCCGGGAGTTGCCCCAAACACCAAGGCGCGACTTACCTATTGGTGAGACCACTCCAAGTCTCTCCCGGACTCGACATCAGGCCCGTCTCCTGGCTTTCTTCAGGCCGAGCCCTTAGCCCCCTGTCTACGTGTGGGGCCTCAACCAGGGCATACCCTGTTATTCCTCCAGACGGAGGAACCGACCTACGGCCCCTCAGTGATAGTGCATCAAGTGGACTTAAATAGTGTGTGCTGTCTTAAACCCAGATGTACGTGTACGTTAGTGATTACTTATAGTGTGTCATAGTGATAAATTGACCAGGAACCCAGGGTGTAAGATTGGACGAGCACATTTGTCCTCCTGGCCTAGCGTATACCCCGAGTGGAGTCCCTTGTACCCCCCCCCAGTGAATGATACACTCCAGTGGCCAACAGAACAATATCATATAGACCGTGCCACTCCCTTGGTCCATTATAACTCATCCCTCCCCAGTGTACTGGCATGCAAGAGAAACGCCACAGTGACCAACAGAACAACAATATCATATTAATCGTTTCATTCCCTTGTTCATGTAACTTCTCCCTCCCCAGTGTATAGGCACGCAAGTGAAACACCACGGTAACGAATGGAAATACCTCAGTCTCCCCTCACAGTGTATCGCAGCGTGGTAGACTCCAACCGAGGTAGGCTGTCAGCCAGGTGAGTGGCTATCGATACCAGGTGTTAACGTAAATTGTATCAGTGTATCTGTGCCGTCCAGTACTATACTTATAAGGGAAATTGTAACAATTGCTTTCTTGTGTCTTGAATTGTAAGTGTAATCTAAGTGCAATAAGTGCTGGGTGACTACTACCATAATTTCCCTAAGCCGGTATAGAGACAGACTTCTAGTCAAGTAAAGTCTTGTGTTAACCCATCCCCGGCAAACCCAGCATCTGATGTATGTTAACTGATGTACTATTGTTTCTGGAAAGATATTTGTAATACATGTGTGTAACAGTTACTGCCTTGTTTTTGTGTCCAGACCTTTCCCTAAGTATTGCCGACCCGGTCTAGAATAGGGACCCGCTGTAGCCTGCGTGTTTGAGGGACGAGAAACTGGCCCACAAATACGTAGCATAACAATAACATACCCTTTTTCTTTTTCGTTTTTCTGTATGACCTTAACCTAATGTCTGTTTATGACGGCTATGATAAAACTGATGTCGATTGAAAGAGCACATATATGAAAATAATGTATATTTCGCCATCATAAAGTATATAAGCATATCACTGTCTATCTATTGCCAGATAGTGTGGCATTAACGTTGAAGTGATGGTGATGTTGAAGCTGTTTTATATCGAAGTAGTGGTGCTGAATTGGTGTGGGAGGTTCTTAGACTATCCATGACATGAAACCGAATGACCAGATTGATAAAGGCCGGAAGAAACACGAAAATATTGCCAAGAGAGTGTGAACAGAAGAGACGAGGACATGGAGAGAAAGACGGGATAAATGGGCCCGTTTTAGTGGCCTCATTCATGCAGAGATACTAGGGATGAATCTTCCCGCCCCTCCCCAGGGGGCAGTAATCTTACAGAATTAGCAACAAGATATATTTCTTGTGAAATGTAATGCCATCTCTTTTTTGATTATTTCCTGTGCCCATACTTGCATCCGGAAGCTGCACAGCTGACCATGGCACTATATATTACGGAATCATCGGCTGCTTTCAAAAACCCAACGAACACCTCAGTTCAAAAACCGTGGGCATCAGGCGTGGTGTAACATGGCTGCCACTAAACCAGCATAAATTACGCTGTGTTATCCATGAGAAAGCCACTCCATATTATAGAGCTCAGTGTGTTTCCCCCATTCCTACAGAAGAGGACAACATAATCACTGGCATTACAGTTAGTGATCGCGACGTACTACTTGCAGTTAGCAAATTAAAAGAGAATAAAACACCGGGACCGGACAAAATATCTCCCGTGTTTTGAAGGGACTACAGAATGAAATATCAGAGCCTTTATCGGAACTTTTTAAGTTTTCAAATAAGAGCAGTAAGGTGCCACATAGATGGAAACTTGCTAACGTAGCTCAGTATTCAAAAAAGGCAACAGAGCACAGCCAGAAAACTACCCTCCAATTAGTTTAACATCGGTGATTTGCAAATTGCTTGAAACTATTATCAGAGACTAGTTTGTAAAACACTTAGAATCAAACAATCTCATCAAAGATTCGCAACATGGTTTTTGTAATAATCGCTCATGCTTCACGAATCTGCTGGACTTTTTCAATGATATACTGAGGATGTATGATGCCACTAAATCTGTAGATGTTGTTTACCTTGATTTTCAAAAGTTTTTTGACAAATTTCCACACAAAAGACTCCTTCAGAAGCTAAAGGCACATGGTTTCAGCAGCAGTGTTCTCGGGTGGGTAGAAGATTGGCTCACTGGACGAAGGCAGAGAGTTGTAATAAACGGAAAGGAGTCAGACTGGATAAACGTTACAAGTGGAATGCCACAGGGTTCAGTGTTAGGTCCAATTTTTTCTCAATATATATAAATGAAATTGATGAAAGATTATTTGTAAAATTTCAAAATTTGCTGACGATATTAAAATAGGTAACAGGGCAGATACAACACTGCAAAGGCAGGCAATTCAGTGAGATCTTGATCGACTGCTTAACTGGGCCCAAGTTTGGCAAATGGATTTCAATATTAATAAATGGAAAGTGCTAAATATTGGCAGCAAAAATGTAAGAGCTAGATATAGCATGAATAATGTCCAACTTGATAGGGTAAACTATGAAAAAGATGGTGAAATGCATGTCAGAAAACCTGGCGGGGCAATGCACGGCTGCAGACGACAGCGACTCCCCGAGCCCACGAAGGACCACCGAGGTTGTGCAGCCGACACAGAGCGGCTCCGGACAGGAGCAGCTCACCTGTACAAATCCCTGGTGCCCCTCTTGCTCCCAACCAACACTGCACCAGGTGAGCAGGAATCGACACCTAGTCGCGAGGAAAAATTCAACTCGCCAGGTCATGGGTGGAGTTTCCTCCACAACTCCCAGCAACACCGCGGCACAGGCCATCGTCCGTGCCGGGCTAGAGGTAGAACAGGCCATCGTCCGTGCTGGGCTAGAGGTAGAACAGGCCATCGTCCGTGCCGGGCTAGAGGTAGAAGTGAACAGGCTATCATCCGTTCCTCAGTTGCCTACTCCCTGCAGAGCCGCGACACAGGCCATTGTCCGTGTCGGGTCGAGGCTGAGCAGGCCATCGTCCGCTCCTCTCCTGCAGTCTCCCCACAAAGTAGCACTGAAATACAGGAGTTAGGGGTTGGAGCCACAGACGACACAACGGCCAGAGCAGACGACAGCAGCACCCCCAATTCCCCCAGTACCACCGGGGGACCGCCGCTGACACGGAGCGGCTGGGAACAGGAACGGCGCACCTGTATCACTTCCCGGCGCCCCTCTTGCTCCCAGGTGGTGACCCGGAAAGGTAGCAGTCGCCGGCGCCTAGTCTCCGGCCGGAATTCCACTCACCAGGGAAGGGGTGGAGTTTACAACTCCACGCAACGCCGCGGTATCGGCCACAGTCATACCGGGTACGGGGCAGAACCGGCCACAGTCCGTTCCCCAGTTGCATCCCCGCTACAGGGCCACGACACGGACGCGTGTCAGCCGGGCAGGACAGGCCATAAGTCGTCCGACTCCTGTAGTCGTTCCCCCCAGTGTGGCGCCGCAATATTGGCCACAAGCCATACTGGGTACGAGGCAGGATCGGCCACAGTCCGTCCCTCAGCTCTAGTCCTCTCAGCTACACAGTACGGGCCATAAGCCGCACCAGAGCTGCAACCTCCTGCACCACTACGACGTCGGCCACTAGTCACGTCAGGCCAGAGGTAGGGCAGGCCATTAGCTGCACTGAAGCTGTTGTCCCCTGTGCCACCACGACGTCGGCCATTAGTCACGTCAGGCCAGCGGTAGAGCAGTCCACTAGCCACATTGAAGCTGATGTCCCCTGTGCCAACCCGACGTCAGCCATTAGTCACGTCAGGCCAGAGGCAGAGCAGGCCATTAGCCGCATTGAAGCTGATGTCCCCTGTGCTACCACGACGTTGGCCACTAGTCACGTCAGGTCGGATGTAAAGCAGGCCACAGTCCGCTTCTCTCCTACAGGAGGACCTGCAGCCAGAGAGGACCCCCTCCCCTGAGCCGTGGCAAGGCCTCACCCGAGGCCTTGGTTCCTTGCAACTCTACCAGGGTGAACAGCGGCTGAAGCAGAATCCCCGTAGACCCCACAGCCGACCTCGGGCCCTGTCTACTACTCCCCCGGCCCGAGGTTCCCGTGTGACGACCCTGTCGACGATGAAGCCCTCTAGCCGTTCCTGCAGTCCAGCCGCCCCGGGTTCCAGTGCCCCGGGTCCACAGTTGCCCCGGGAGTTGCCCTGAACACCAGGGCGCGACTTACCTGTGGGCGAGGCCTCCCTGAGTCTCTCCCAGACTCGACGTCAGGCCCGTCTCCTGGCTCTCTTCGGGCCGAGCCCCTAGTCCCATGACTACGTGTGGGGTCCTGTCCAGGGATGCGCCACTCTGCCATTCCTCAAGATGGAGGAATCAGCCTAGGCCCCACCAGTTGTAATGAAGTGAGTGGACTTTACATATGTGTGTGATCTTTCGGCCCAGATATTTGTGTGCATTAACTTATACCATACGAGTGATCCCCAACAGTGTATTCTCGAGTTAAGTGATCAGGAACCCAGAGTATAAGATTGGATCAGCCTAATAGCTAACCATGGCCTGACTTATATCCCGAGTAGAGTCCCACGCCCCCCCCCAGTGAACGAAATGCCTTTGTGACCAACAGTTGTGTGTGTCGGTTGTGCCATTCCCTTGTTATTTAAACTCTCCCTCCCCAACCCACAGGCACGTGAGTGAAACACCTCAGTGACCAGCAGAAGGAATATGTATTATTTCCATCATACCTGCCCCTCGTGCATTGAATCTCCACCCACTCCAGTGTCTGGGCACGTAGTCAGGGTATGCCAGAATATCGCAGTCCCCCCCCCCGTCAGTGATCACTAGCACTGGCAGACTCTACCTGAGATAGACTTCCGGCCAACAGGTGTCTGTGACACAGGTATTAACGTAACTTATATACAGTGCCATCCAGTGCTATACGGGTTTGGGAAATGTAGTAGATTCATTCCTGTGTCTTAAATTATAAGTGCATTTTATGTGCCATAAGTGTTGGGTAAATAGTACCATAATTCCACCAGTTGGTATAGTGACAGACTCCCCGTCAAGTAAAACCTTGTGTTAAGTGTTAACCCATCCCTGTCCAACCCAGTTTCTAATATATTTGTTGAAGAACTATTGTCCCCGGGAAGATATCTGGAATACATGTGTGTAATACTTACTGCCTTGTTTTTGTGTCCAGTTCTACTCTTTAGAGTTACCGACCCGGTCTAGAACAGGGTCCTGCTGTAGCCTGGGTATTTGAGGGCGAGAAACCAACCCACAAATACGTAGCATAACAAGTACCGCGACACAGGCCATCATCCATGTTGGGTCCGAGGCAGGACTCGACACTGGCAACCCAGCTGGTGGGACCTCCGCCTTGACTACTACACTGGAGGGGCAGGCTGAAGGGAGCCAAGGCTCTGGATCGGGCCTTGCCAATGCTCCAACAAGGGGTCTTCCCCAGACTCACCTCCTGGAGGAGAGGGAGTATGTCCCGCCCGGCCACAGGAACAGAGGGTGAGGAGCGGACGATGGCCTGCTCAGACTCCCCCATGCGGACGATGGCCTGCACGGCGGTTCCTCTGCCCTGTCAGACTGCAGGGAAAACACGAGTTGGGGCTCGCTCTACCCTGCCTTCTGAAGGGGAAAGGTGGTTTCCTGTAGGGGAGGAGCGGACGATAGCCTGCTCAGCCTCTTGCCCGACACGGACGATGGCTTGTGTTGCGGTCCTACAGGAGACGGCAGCAGAGATGGACGATGGCCTGTCCTGCCTCGTGCCCGACACGGACGATGGCCTATGTTGTGGTGCTGCAGGAGGAAGTAGCAGAGGGACGGATGATTTCTGGATTGGGCCTTGCCAATGCTTCAACAAGGGGTCTTCCCCGGACTCACCTCCTGGAGGAGAGGGAGTACGTCCCGCCCAGCCACAGGAAACAGGGTGGGCCAGGCAATGGACGTCCCTGTCAGGAGACGCCCTAGGAACAGAGGGTGAGGAGCAGACGATGGCCTGCTCGGACTCCCCCAAGCGGACGATGGCTTGCTCGGACTCCCCCAAGTGGACGATGGCCTGCTCGGACTCCCCCAAGCGGACGATGGCCTGCACGGCGGTTCCTCTGCCCTGTCGGACTGCATGGAAAACACAAGTCGGGGCTCGCTGTACTCTGCCTTCTGAAGAGGAAAGGTGGACTCCTGTAGGGGAGGAGCGAATGATAGCCTGCTCAGCCTCTTGCCCGACATGGACGATGGCCTTTGTTGCAGTCCTACAGGAGACGGCAGCGGAGAGACGGACGATGGCCTGTCCTGCCTCGTGCCCGACATGGACGATGGCCTATATTGTGGTGCTGCGGGAGGAAGTAGCAGAGGGATGGACGATGGCCTGTCCTGCCTGTGACGCCCCCAGCCCGAGGTTGCTGTGAGGTGACCCTGACGGCGACACCTTCCTTCAGGAGTTGCCGCAGTCCTGTCCCGACGGCGGCCCCAGGTTCCAGTGAGTCTGACCCCCAGACCCTCCGGGGCCTACCTAGGACTCCAGGCCGAGACCTACCTGGCAGAGGGGCCCAGTCCAGCACTCCCTGGAGACAGCGCCAGGCTCGTCTGCTCTCCCTCTTCGGCCCCAGTCCTGAGCCCCACACACCTCGCAGGGGCTCCCAGAAGGGCGAGCCTCCCACAACACCACCAGCCACAGACTCTGGGAGATGACACAAACAGTAAAATTGAAAGTGTCCTGTAAGTGTGATAAATATGGGCCAATGAATTCCCCCGGCCGTGACTGTAACGCGTAGTGTATTCCATCTCAGTGCATTTGCTCAAATAATATCCCAGAGTGCTCCAGTACATAGGACTGGACGAGCCTTAGTGTAATCACAGTGACGGTGTACAACTTACAGAGGACGGTGCAGTCTTTTGCCTATATTTTTAACGTTCTCCTCTCCCAGTGTGACTAAACAATAAAGTGCTCTTATGGAAACTAAATTAACGTAGAGAAAGCAGCACCACCCCTTTTATACCAGATATTAGTTTGATGAACTAGACGACACGTACACCTAGTATCCCCCGGAGTGTTCCCTAGTAGTGAAATAGTTCAGTCCACCCCCTCCTCCCTACACGTGTGATACTGTGACAATATTCCTGCACGCGCGCCCATCTCTGTGAGTGCTATATCTATCAGTGTAACTTGTATACCAGTGCCATCATGTGCTATACTACTGTGGGTATTGAGGTCATTATAATCATATTTGCTAAATATTCCAATGTAACAGCAGAAGTGCCGTGAATAATGTGCTTATACTACCATACTTTCCAACGGCCAGCAGAGAGTCATCTAACTTCTGTGTAAACTAGGCTAAAGCCAATCACTAGCTACCTTTCATATATTGATGTCCCCTATATTAGGTTGTGCCTCGACTGACAGTCACCAGGTGATGAGTGCAGGTATGTAATGTAGACAGGCATTACATATCTGCAGTCGATGGTGTTCTCTTGGTCGAGGTATTTTACCATTAGTGTTGGTTTAGCTATTTGTATCTTTAGGCTTTAGCATAGGTTAGCGATTTATCTGTTAGGTTATCAGCATTAGGGTCAGGTAAAATATAAAATAAAAACTTAAAAAAATACAAAAAAAGGAAACAATATATATATAAACTTATAAAATAAAAACATTATACTTGTGTATGTAAGTGTGTTTGAATATGTGCATGTTTATATGCATGACTGTGTGTGTGTATGTATGTTTGTATATATATATATATGTGTATATATGTCCATATACTGTATATACATATATATATATTTGCCTTAATGACCAGGGGCTTCGGCCCCAATGGTCGATAGGCAAAAAACAAAAAAAACAAAAAACTAGCTACCCATGGTATATGTCACATTTTGTCTCTGGGATAATACTTTGTAATATACTGCATGTTTCTCAGTGGTTACTGCCGCGTTTTTGTATCCTGTCCTCTCCCTAGTATACTGACCTGATCTTGAAAAATAACCCGCTGTACGTCTGCGTGTTTGAGGTATGAAAGGTCGACCCTCAGAGACGTGGCAGGTTGAGCTCCTACCACTCACATACGCATCTGAGGGGCAAGTAGTTGACCTTCAAATATGCAGCATAACACTGGTGGCTAGCGGTGGTTCTTGATCCGGTCAGTGGGGAAAGGACAGGAAATTTTTCAAAATGGTAGCCAAACCACACGTATCCCTACCAAAGTTCGATCCAGAACAATGCGACATTACCACTTACCTGGAAATGGTCGTCATTATTAGACATTGGCTTCGATAGTGATAAACAGAAAGTAGCCGTCGCTCTGCCCCACCTGGGAAAAGCAGTAGCAAACATAGCACCTAAAATTGTCCCAGACCTCACATGGCCCAGATTCATTAAAATTGTGACGGAGGCCATCACCCCTTCATTTGGAGCAGTTGTAGCCATTTCACAACTAGACTTCTTGAAATATGATGGTAGCCTGGACAATACAATGATCCAGGCAAGGCGGCTCGTCACTGCTGTGTACCCGGATGCTGATGCAGAAACCCGGGACCAGCACCTGTTCAATACCCTCCTGAAAATAATCCCGGGCACGGTAAAGGAACACCTTACCATACACGACCCATCAGGAGATCTAGACTGAGACATCCTGCTGATCTGATGCCTTATCGCAGCACGCCCCACCACACAACACAACGGGGTCGTAAGTAAATTCCCCATCAGACCACCCCCTCCCTGCATGCAACAACAACCGTCCTCAACACAAACCGACCCGGCACCCACTCCTGCCATCCCCAGGGCGCACCCCACCATGAAGCGGCCCCCTCAAAGAGATCCTAACCTCATCACCATCAACCCGTGGGAATTTTCGGTGTGCAACAGCCGCTGCACGACATCTGCGAGCAGTTAAAAGCATTGTGAAAGAAGTCAGACCCACAAGGACGTCCCCGCGTATCTGCCGTTGACAAGGACGCCACCAACCCCGACTTCTCTCCCACTGACGACCACGACCCCGACCCAGAAGAGGGCAGGGAAACCCCAGAGGAGGCGCTCGAGACGGCACTGGATTTTTAGGCCCGCCCACGCACCTCCCCACGGTGGTGGGGGCCACCTCACGAAACTATCGACCCCAGTCTACAATAAAATGAGACTAAACGGTGTCAAGGCAAGACTGCTGGTGGATACGGGAGCCACCAGATCATGCCTGTATACACATTTCTACTCCCGTCATAAGTCGGCCTTTGGCCCCTTTCTCCTCACCTCAGCCTGCCTCGTAGATGCAGGGGAAGGCCCCTTGCCCATCCATGGGGAAGCACAAGCCCTAAAAACTGACACTCACCAGCAAGTATTGGCCCAGCACCGATTTTTCATCTTTTATTCTTCCTGCCGTGCCTACGACGGGTACCTTGGCCTGGACCTCCTTCAGAAGCTTCACACAAACATCAATTGCTACGGGAGTCGACTCCACTTCTGTCAACGTCCAGGCCCCCCTCCATCCCTCTGCACATGCAAGACTTCCCCCCCTCCCTCCCCAGACCCCCATCACCCCCTAGCCCCACACCCCCCCTAGCCCACCCAGCCTTCCCCACGACCGTCGCCTCCACCTTTACCATTCCTCCCCAGCACAAGGCTTGGCTCCCTCTCAACAAACCGTCTGGGGCCTCCACCCTCTTCTCCCCGAACCTGCCTAATGGGCCCCACTCCGCCTTTTTTTTTTTTTTTTTTTATGAGTTCGACTCTGGGTATAGGCTTCACAGCCTGCTATCAAGGCCCAGCAATCCTCCTACATACCATACACCTTTACATGTCACCACTTTGGCGCTAACGCCCACCATCCATATTGAGTACGTGCTAGGGGGTTCTCATACAGGACTGGTGTATTGGTATTAGCGGGGGTATTTTTATGACATGGCGGATCTTCTGGTAGATCAGTAAAGTCTGATTTACAGAAATTCAAATCCTTAAACTGTTTCTTGCCCCAGTGGGGATTTGAACCTGGGTCCATTAGGACTGCAGGCCACCTCTCTACCGATTGAGCCACTGCCTCTGTTTGATGCCACCTACCTTCCTTCCACCGCACATCGGCGCAGTAAAAGTCGCCAACCTGGCCACCACGCCACTCACCCTACCAAAAGGATTAATTGTCAGTGCCCTAGAGGAAGCTGAGCCCTGTACCACACCCCCTTCCACCCATGATCCCCCCTTCCCCCCCTTCCCGACCACCTCCCCACACCAAGCCGTGACTCTCCACCAATTGCTCCTGGACTACCAAGACTTATTCCCGGCGGGACTGACATAGGCCACACTACTATTCTCACCCATGAAATCCACACCACTTAGTCCCCCATCCGACAACCATCCTGCAGGAAAAACCCGTACCAGCGTGCAGAAGAAGACCGGCAGGTCCAGGACATGCTGAATGCCAGCATCATCACACCTTCCACCAGCCCCTGGTCTTCACCCGTTGTTCTGGTGAAGAAAAAGGACAGCACTCTCAGATTCTGCGTAGACTACCGCCGCCTGAACGACGTTGCAATCAAAGATGCCACCCCCTTCCCAAGGATTGATGATTCTCTAGACTCGCTCCATGGACGCTCCATGGATCCACCTGGTTCTCCACGCTAGACCTTCAATCAGGCTACTAGCAGGTACCAGTGCACCCACAAGACCAGGGAAAGACTGCCTTCTCCATCAGTAATGGCAAGCATTACCAATTTAACATCCTTCCCTTTGGACTATGCAACGCCCCTGCCACTTTTTCCCGCCTCATGGAATCCGTCCTCAGTGGTCTTACCTGGGAGGTCTGCCTGGCCTACCTTGATGACATCATCATTTTCAGCAAAACTTGGGGCGACCATCTTCACCGTCTCAGACAAGTGTTTGACCGCATATGCCAGGCAGGATTAAAACTCCAGCCCTCCAAATGTGTCCTAGCTGCAAGATCCGTGGCCTTCCTAGGAGATAATGTTTCTGGAGGGGGCATCTCACCCGACCCAGACAAACTGCAAGCCATTGTGGACCTACCACTACCCTGAGAAGTCCACCAGGTCCGTGCCTTCTTGAGACTCACATCCTATTATCGGCGTTTTGTAAAGGGATTTGCTGATATCGCCAGACCCCTTCACGACCTCACAAAAAAGGGTGAACCTTTATTTTGGAATGACGAGCGAGTAGCCGCGTTCACCACCTTAAAAGAAAAACTCATCTCAGCCCCCATCGTCGCCTTCCCCAATTACGACTTACCTTTCCGGCTCTATATGAACGTCTCCCTAGTAGCCATTGGCGCCGTGCTCACCCAAGTCCAGGAAGGGTGCGAGCATATCATAGCATGTGCCAGCAGCACCCTCAACGAAGCAGAGCGTAACTATGTGGCCACCCGGGAATGCCTCGGGATCATCTGGGCACTCGACTACTTCCGGGCCTACCTCACTGGCACCCGAGTCACCATAATCACCGTCCCTGCAGTGGCTCCGGCAGTCCATCACCCAGAACGCACAGCTCATCCGCTGGCGCTAGGCCCTGGAAGAGTTTGACTATGAAATTGCCTACTGTCCAGGAAAACTACATACTAATGTGGACGCCCTCTCCCGCCTCCCTATCCAATCACTCTGCCACCAGCCCGACCTAGTTCAGCACTGGCAAACAAACGACTGCCCATCTTGGATTCCTTAGCACCTTTTCTTCTCCAATCTGCACCACCAAGGGGATCAATTATTCACCCCTTCTGGCCACGTAGTCCTGGATCCTGACTCAGCCCTAGACGTGCTCACCCACCTACACTCCGATAACGGGATTCATCTCGGAATAAAGAAGCTCACCCAGGTGTTCTCTGACCTGTACTGGGCTCCTAATACCACCCCCCTTGCCAAGCAAATAACCCAAGCTTGTTGGGCATGCTGCCTGGGGAAGGACATCACTTGTTCTGCCGGCCCATCCGGAAAAATTACCACCCACAGACCTTGGCAGCTACTTCCCGTCGACGTCGTCCGTCCCCTACCATCTAAGTCTGGCTATAAGTATATCATTACGTTCGTCCATGTTTAGTCCAAATTTCTAATAGCTTGTCCTGGCAAGGAGCATACCGCCGTCACCATAGCAGATGCCCTTATGCGCCACGTCTTCCCTTATTTTGGCGTTCCCCAGGCCATTGACTCAGACAACGCCCCTGAGTTTACTGGGCACATATGGGGAAGAACTATTCCACCTGTTTGGATTCGCCATCTCCCACTCCTCCCCCTACTGGCCTCAAGGGAATGGAGTTTGTGAACGGAGCCACAGGACTCTCCTGAATCAAATCCGAACGATGATCCAGAGCACCCAAGATGAAGATCGGCCCGCCTACGTGAAAATCATCCAGTGCGGCATGAACACCTGCCCACATGACGACGGCATCACCCCCCATGAGCGTTTTTTCGGCGAAACACCGCTCCACATACCACTACGGCAACACCTCCAACCCCCTTCCCCCTCCCCAACTTCTGACCCACTGCAACGCCTAAAAAGGCAGCTGCAACACCTCCACAGTCATCACGACATTTAGTCGGACCTACCCCCTTCAAATCCCTAGAAGCCGGGAGACAAAGTAGTCGTCACACAACTCCCCATTCCAAGCAATATCTCCCCACGTTTCACGAGACCTTATACCATCACCAGCGTCCCCAACCCCTGTCAAGTTACGGTGAATTACAATAACACCCTTCACACCTATAGAAACCATCACGTGCGTCCCTACAAGGCATCTTCCCCTCCAACATCTCCAGCTCCCACCTCTCACCCCTCCCTGCAGTTCGCAACTTGCTGCCACGTGGCCCCTGAACCATTCCCCTACTTTTCCTCTCCTTCCACATCCCCGCCTCCCTCGGCCACCCCACCGCCACCTCCGACCACACCACTCTGTCGCTCTCCCACGTGCGCCTCGCCTCGCCAACTACAGCACGCTGCACACCACCTCCATCCACACCAACTCCTCCACCACCAACCACTCCACCTACACCACGTGTCTCTCCACCGCCCCCCACCCCAGCCATTTCTCCACACTCACTCCCTACCCCCTCCACGCCGCACTCTGCTACCAATAACGACACCACCTCACTCTCACCTGCTGCTGCCCACACCTCACCACCACAAACTCCACCAACCCCCGCTATGGCGCCCCATTCTCCCTCCCCACTAACCCTGGTTCTAACCACCACCACCACCTGCTCCGGGCGTGTTTCATGCCCACCAGCACAATACACCTCCACACCCACACCCACCACTTCACCCTCCAACAGCAACCCACTCACACCAAACCCACCACCTCCCATACTATACTCTCCCTCCACCAAGCCAAGTGGAAACCTCCGCTCTGCTGGAGTCCCAGGGGAATGCCCGCTCCACAACCACCCGGGCATAAAAGCCGACCTCACCTGCCCCTGGCCAGCAGTCTCCCCAGAGTCACCACCACCGTCACCATGCACATCCAGAGTGACCTGGCTCCCGTCCAAGGGACGACACCATCGCATCCAGGGCACCCACACCTGCAACGACTCCTTCAGCACACTCACCGCCCCTCCACCCTGAGAGTGGCCTACACCCCAGACCAGCCACCCAACCTGACCACCCACCAATGGACAGCGTTCCTGCAGCATCTCACGCCCCTCCACCAGACCGGCAATGCCAACATCTACCACCTCCAGCCACAGGGATGTGACTTCCCTCCGGGAGAGAGTGGTGAAATGTGTGAGTCAAAGAACCTGGCAATGGCTGCAGACGACAACCATACCCCCAGCCCACGAAGGACCACTGGGGGTGTGCAGCCAACACCTAGCGGCTCTGGGCAGGAGCGGCTGCCCTTTACAAATCCCCGGCGCCCCTCCTGCTCCCAACCAACAATGCACCAGGTGAGCAGTAATCATCACTAAGTCCGGGGGAAAAATTCTCCTCACCAGGTCAGGGGTGGAGTTGCCTCCACAACTCCCAGCAACACAGTGGCACAGGCCATCGACCATGCGAGGTGGGAGGAAGAACAGGCCATCATTCATTCCTCAGTTGCCTAGCCCCTGCAGGACTGCGACACAGGCCGTCGTCCGTGCCGGGTCGAGGCTGAGCAGGCCATCGTCCGCTCCTCTCCTGCAGCCTCCTCCCAGAGTAGCACCGCGACACAGGCCATCATCCGTGTCGGGCATGAGGCAGGACCGGCCATTGTCCGTCCCTCTGCTACTTCCTCCAGCAGCATCACGACACAGGCCATCGTCCGTGTCGGGCACGAGGCAGGACAGGCCATCGTCCGTCCCTCTGCTGCTGTCTCCTGTAGGACAGCGACACAGGCCATCATCTGTGTCGGGCAAGAGGCTGAGCAGGCCATCGTCTGCTCCTTCCCTACGGGAGATTTCCTTTCCCCTTCAGAATGCAAGGTCGAGCCCCGACTCGCATTTTCTCTGGGGTCCGACGGGACAGAGGAACTGCCGTGCAGGCCTACAGTCACACGGGGGAGGCAGAGCAGGCCATCGACCGCTCCTCACCCTCTGCTCCCAGGATAGCTCCCCAAGGGGAAGTCCCTTGCCTGGCCCATCCTGTTTCCTGTGGCCGGGCGGGACGTACTCCCTCTCCTCCAATAGGTGAGTCCGGGGGGAGACCCTTTCTTGGAGCCGTGGCAAGGCCCTATTCCGGGCCTTGGCTCCCTCCAGCCTCGCTTACATGGGCAGCAGCTGCAGCAGCCAAGGCAGAGGTCCAGTGAGCAGAGTCACCAGTGTCGAGTCCTGCCGGTGATGCCCCCAGACCGAGGTTGCCGTGAGGTGGCCCTGACGGTGACGCCATCCTCCCGCAGTTGCAGCAGTCCAGCTCCTCCGGTGGCCCCGGGTTCCTGTACTCTGGGCCCCCAGACTCCCCGGGGCCTACCTAAGACTCCAGGGCGTGACCTGCCTAATGGCAGGGCCCCGTCCAGCACTCCCCGGAGCCGGTGCCAGGGCCGCCTTCTGGCCCTCTTCAGCCCTAGCCCCTAGCCCCACATCCCTGTGCCAGGCTTCCTGAAGGGCTAGCCTCACCTCACTCCTCCAGCCTGAGGTATCGGGAGTTGGCCCACCAGTATAGTACAAAGGGCCAGAAAAGTGTGCGACTCCTGGACCAGTGTAAATCACCAGGGAGTAAATGTGACGCGAGTGTATCTTTCACAGCGTATTGGCTCCGTAGAAATTCTCAGAGACCCTCAGTGTAAAAGACTGGACGAGCGTTAGTGATTCTAAGTGAAGGTGTATGACATACAGAGCACTGCGCGCTTCCTTGTCTATATTAAGCAATATTTCCTCCCCAGAGTGACGAATAAGTGATGTGCTCTAGCGGAACCTAAGACATTACAAAAGACGAGTGGCCTCACTTGCATTTTATACGTTTCTCCCCCAGTGTATTGGCACACCTCACGTATATCTAAATTACTTACGAGTGTCTCCCTAGTGTACAGAAATACCTCAGTCTCCCTCCCCTACCTGTGACACTGCGTGCATGCTCTGATTGTGCTATACCTACACGTGTGATCTATTGTACCTGTATATGTTTGCAATTAGTGTTTCAGTGCCGTCCAATGCTATACGACTGTTAGTAAACGTAAGAATTGTACTTCCCGTGTTGGAGATACAAGTGTAGCAGAAGTGCCGTGAATATTGTGTTCATATTACCATACTTTCCTACAGCCAGTGGAGAGACAATTTGTTCTTTAGTAAAACCTACCACCTGCCCGTCTCTGGCCAACCCAGAATCTATGTAATGGTGAATATTGTATTTGTCTTTGGGAATGAATTTTGAATATATGTTTGTGAATGGTTACTGCCTTTTTTTTGTGTCCTGTCCTTACCCTAGAAATGCCGACCCGGTCTTGAAAAAGAACCCGCTGTAAGTCTGCTTATTCGAGGGAGCGAGAAGTCGACCCTCAGGAGCGCAACAGTTAAACACACCACCTCTTCCTTACGCATCTGAGGAACAAGACGTTGGCCCTCACATATGTAGCATAACACTAGTGGCTAGCGGTGGTTCTTGATCCGATTGGTGGGAAATAAAGGACAGGAAATTTTTTTGAAAATGGCAGCCAAGCCACACGTACCCTTACCAAAGTTCGACCCAGAACAATGCGACATCACCACGTACCTAGAGATGGTTAAGCTGCTACTTGACATCGGGTTTGATAATGACGGACAAAAAATAGCTTTCACTCTACCTCATCTAGGAAAAGCGGTATCAAATGTGGCACCAGAGATAGTCCCAGACCTCACATGGGCCAGATTTGTAAAAATAGTGACAGAGGCTATTACCCCTTCATTAGGAACAGTTTTCGCCATTTTGCAACTGGATTCCTTAAAATACGATGGCAGCTTGGATAACACAATAATCCAAGCGAGGCGGCTAATCACCACCGTGTACCCGGACGCCGATGCAGAAACCTGGGACCAGCACTTGTTCAGCATTCTCCTGCGAATACTTCCGGGCATGGTGAAAGAACATTTTACCATCCAAGACCCATCAGGAGACTTGGACCGTGATATTCAACTAATCTGGCGCCTCCTTACAACACACCCGACCATACAACACATCGGGGTCATGAGTAGAATTCCCACTAATCCTTCCCCATCAATCCCCCATTAGCAACCAGCCCCAGCACGAGCTGTCCACCTGCTCCTGCCCCTACAAAAGCTCACCCTACTGAAAAAATGTCTGCCTCTGAAGGAAAACACTAACCTCATCACCATCACCCCATGGGAGTTTTCAGCATGTAGCACCCACTGCCCTTTACATGATATCCGTGAGCAACTAAGGGCAGCACGCAGAAGGAAACCCAATCCACAGGGACGCCGTTGTGTATCGGTGGTCAGTGAAGAAGCCCCAGACCCTGACCCTCCCCTTATCGATGAAAATGACCCTGACCCTCCCCTTATCGATGAAAATGACCCCGACCCTGAAGAGGGCAGTGAAATAGCCGACGAGACGCTAGAGATGGCACTGGATTTTTAGGGCCGCCGCCGCAGCTCCCCACGGTGGTGGGGGCCACCTCACGAAACTATCACCCCCAGGTCTACGATAAAATGAGACCCAACGGGGTCAAGGCAAGACTGCTGGTGGATATGGGAGCCGCCAGGTCTTGTCTCTACACTCATTTCTACTCCCGTCACAAGTCGGCCTTCGGCCCCCTCCTCCCCACCTCATCCCGCCTCATAGACGTGGGGGAAGGCCCCTTGCCCATCCATGGGGAAACACGGGCCCTAAAAACTGACACTCACCAACAAGCTTCAACCCAACACCGACTCATCATTTCTGACTCCTTGTGCCGTGCCTACGATGGGTACCTAGGCTTGGACCTCCTCCAGAAGCTATATACTAATATCGACTGCCACGGGAGGCGACTCCACTTCCATCCACCTCCCTGCCAACTCCAAACCCTCTGCACGTGCACCCAATCCCCTCCGTCCCCGAGGCCGACCTCGCCCCCCCCTTCCTCCCCCACTCCTCAGCCACCCAACTTTCCTCGCGACCGTCGCCTCCACCCTCACCATTCCACGTCACCATGAGGCTTGGCTTCCACTCAACCAACCCGCAGGGGCCTACACCCTTTTCTTCACGAACATACCCACCGGGCCCCTCTCCTCTTGTTTGATGTCTCTGACCTTTCTCCCGCCACACATCAGCACGATAAAAATTGCCAACTTGGCCACCACGCCACTTACCCTGCCAAAAGGACTCCTTATTGGCGATCAAGAGGAAGCTGAGCCTTGTGCCGCCCCCCCCCTCTGATTCAGGTCTTCCCCCACTCCCCTCTCTCCCGGAACACCTGTCCCCACACCAAGCCGAGACCCTTCACCACCCACTCCTAGAATATCAGGACCTCTTTGCAATGGGGCCCATGGACTTGGGGCACACGACATACCCAGCCCATGAAATTCACACCACCGGGCCCCCCATTTGACAATCATCCCGCTGGAAGAATCCCCACCAACGAGCAGAAGTAGATAGGCAAGTCCAGGAAGTGTTGCATGTGGGCATCATCACACCCTCCACCAGCCCCCAGTCTTCTCCCATTGTCCTTGTCTGGGAAAAGGACGGCACCCTCAGGTTCTGCATCGACTATCGCCACCTGAATGACGTAACCACCAAAGATGCCACCCCCCTCCCCCGAATCGACGACTCCCTCGACTCACTTCACGGATCCACTTGGTTCTCCACCCTGGATCTCCAGTCGGGGTATTGGCAGGTCCCCGTCCACCCCCAAGACCAGGGAAAGACAGCCTTCTCTACCAGCAACGGCAAACATTTTCAGTTTAATATCCTCCCCTTCGGGTTGTGCAACACCCCTGCCACCTTCTCCTGCCTGATGGAACCGTCCTTAGTGGTCTAACCTGGGAGGTCTGCCTAGCATACCTGGACGACATCATCGTCTTCAGTAAAACTTGGGGTGACCACCTCCACCGCCTCCGACAAGTATTTCAATGCATATGCCAGGCGGGGCTAAAACTCAGGGCCTCCAAATGTGTCTTAGCCACCAAGTCTGTCACCTTCCTGGGGCACATTGTCTCCAACGGAGGCATTTCTCCGGACCCAGATATACTGCGAGCCATCGCGGACCATCCCCTTCCACGAGACATACACCAAGTCCACGCCTTCTTGGGACTCGCCTCTTACTACCAGCGATTCATAAAGGGGTTTGCTGACATCACCAAACCTCTCCACGACCTCACGAAGAAGGGCAAGCCTTTTGTATGGAGCAACGAAAGGATAAACGCCTTTAACACCTTAAAAGCGAAACTTGTCTCGGCCCCCGTCATCACTTTTCCCTACTACGACTTCCCCTTCAGACTATACACGGACGTCTCCCTAGTGGCTATTGGCGCCGTCCTAGCTCAAGTCCAGGAGGGGCACGAACACATCATCACCTGCGCCAGCTGCACTCTCAACCAAGCCGAGGGAAATTACGCTGCCACCAAACGGGAGTGCCTTGGGATCATCTGGGCCCTTGACTACTTCCGGGCCTACCTGTCTGACACCCGGGTCATGGTAATAACGGATTACCAGTCCTTGCAGTAGCTCCGACAGTCTGCCACCCAGAACGCGCAACTCATACGTTGGCGTGAAGCGCTGGACGAATTAAATTACGAGATCACCTACCATCCCAGGAAACTGCACACCAATGCAGACGCCCTCTCCTGCCTACCTGTTCAGTCCATCCTACACCAGCCCGATTTAATCCAACGCTGGCAAGCTGAAGACCGCCCGACCTGGATCCCCCAGCACCTGTTTTCCAAACTCCACCTCCAAGGGGACCAACTGTTCACACCATCGGGCCACCTGGTCTTAGATCCCAATTCATCCCTAGACGTCCTCACCCACCTGCACTCGGATAACGGAATCCACCTGGGCATAACAAACTAACCCAGGTCTTTACCGACCTCTACCAGACCCCCAACCCCACCACCTTCACCCAGCGTGTCACCCAAGCTTGTCGGGTGTGTTGCCTGGGGAAGGACATTACTCATTCCGCGGGTCCTGCCGAGAAAATCACTGCCTATAAACCATGGCAGCTGTTATCTGTTGACGTTCTCAGTCCCCTACCACCCCGATCCGGCTACAAGTACATCATTATGTTCATCGACGTATACTCGAAATTTTTGATTGCTTGCCCAGCCAAGCAGCACATCGCTGTCGCCATAGCAGACGCCCTCATGCGCCACGTCTTCCCTTATTTCGGTGTCCCTCAAGCCATCCACTCCAACACCGCCCCTGAATTTACCGGGCAAATATGGGGGGAACTATCCACCCTGTTAGGCTTCACCATCTCCCATTCCTCCCCATACTGGCTACAAGGCAACGGGGTGTGTGAGAGAAGCCACAGAACCCTCCTCAACCAGATCAGGATGCGAATTCAGACCACCCAAAATGAAGACTGGCCCGCCCACGTTAAAATCGTCCAATGGGGAATGAATACCTGCCCCTGTGACGATGGCATCACTCCCCATGAACGGATTTTTGGTGAGGTCCCACTCCTCCTGCCTCTACATTGGCATCTTCCCCAACCTTTGACCCCTTACAGCACCTGAAACGGCGGCTACAGCAGCTACACACCCACCAGGAAACCCAACCTGATTCTCCACCACCAAATCCCTACAAACCGGGAGATAAAGTGTTCATCGCCCACCTCCCCAACCCCAATAAGATCGCTCCACGTTTCATGGGACCCTGCACGATCACCCGAGTCCCCAACCCATATCAAGTCATCGTCGATCACAACGGAGCCTCCTGCACCTACAGAAATCACCGTATCCACCCCTACAAGGAATCTTCCCCTGCACTCGCTCTCTCTCCCACCCCCCACCCCAGCTCACCGCCTCAGACCCACCATGCCGAACTATTCCCCTACTATTCCTCCCTATCTCCTTCCCCACCCGTTTCGGGCAGCTCCTCTCCCCCTATCGCCACCCCCGCCCCTGTTCCCTTCCAGGGCGCACCTCCAACCCCGCCACACCACCATTCGCCTCCTGCACCAGTGCCTACTTCCCCCACACCTGCCACATCGTCATTACAACGTAGCTCCCCACCATCTCCCGCTCCAGTAATTTCCACACCATCCACACCGCGCCCCTCACCTGATAAAGCATCTGCCTCACCAACCCCTGCTGCCTCCCGCGCCTCACCACCACTTGCTTCGCCCATCCCCGCTCCCGTGACTCACTCCCCCTCTCTACCCACCCCACATTTAACCACCACAACCACCTGTTCCGGGCGCGTCTCACGCCCACCATCCCGATACAGTACAAATCCACACGCACACCAACCCCTTCACCCTCCACCAGCATTCCACCCACACCACCACCTAACACCTCCCCTATAACTCTTCCCCTCCACCAAGCCAAGTGGAAAATTCCATCTCACTACAATCCCAGGGGAACACTAGCTCCACGACCAGCTGGGCATATAAACCGGTCTCGCCTACCCCTGGCCAGTATTCTCCCCGGAACCACCACCACCACCACCACCATGTGTGTCCAAAGAGTGACTTGGGTCCCCTCCCAGGGACAACACCACCATGTCCGTTGCACCCAACACCTACAATGACTCCTTCGGCGGACACCCCCCCCCCTCCACACTGAAAGGGGCTTATGCCCACCACCTGCCACCCAGCCTTGCCACCCACCACAGGACAACCTTCCTACACCACCTCACGCACTTCCACCAAACAGACAACACCGACATGTACCACCTCCAGCCATGGGGACATGACTTTTTCCTGGGAGGGGGTGGTGAAATACGTGAGGAAGAGAGGCAAGCTGCAGACGACACCAACACCCCCAGCCCCTGAAGGACCACTGGGGGTGCGCAGCTTACCCACAGTGGCTCCGGGCAGGAACGGCCCACCTATGTGACTCCCCAGCGTCCCTCTCGCTCCCAACCGATACTACGCCGAGGTAGCAGTGAGAGACACCCAGTCTCCAGGAAAAGCTCCAGTCGGTGGGTCAGGGGTGGAGTTGTCTTATCAACTCCACGTAACGCCGTAGTACAGGCTACTAGCCGTACCTGGAAAGGGGCAGAGCAGGCCATTGTCCGTTCCCCAGTTGCTATCCCACTGCAGGGCCACGACATATGCCATAAGCTGTGTTGGGTCGAGGCAGAGCAGGCCATTGTCCGCTCCTCTCCTGTGGTCTCCCCCCAGAGTAGTGCCGCGGTACAGGCCACTAGCCGTGCTGGGTACGAGGCAGGACAGGCCATCATCCGTCCCTCAGCTACTATTCCATACAGCACCGCGGCACAGGCCACTAGCTGTGTTGGACACGAGGCAGGACAGGCCATCGTCAGTTCCTCTGCTGCCGTCTCTTGTAGGACCGTGACACAGGCCGCTAGCTGTGTCAGGCACGAGGCAGAGCAGGCCATCGCCCGCTCCTCCCCTACAGGAGACTCTTTCCCCCTTCGTGGAGACAGGGTAGAGCGAGCGTCGACTCGCATTTTCCCTGGGGTCCAATGGGACAGAGGAACTGCGGTGCAGGCCTACAGTCACATGGGGGAGGCAGAGCAGGCCATTGTCTGCTCCTCACCCTCTGCTTCCAGGATGGCTCCCGAAGGGGAAGTCTCTTGCCTGGCCCACCCTGTTTCCTGTGGCCAGGTGGGACGTACTCTCTCTCCTCCAAGAGGCGAGTCCGGGGGGAGACCCTTTCTTGGAGCCGTGGCAAAGCCCTATTCTGAGCCTTGGCTCCCTCCAGCCCCGCTTACACGGGCAGCAGCCGAGGCAGAGGTCCAGTGAGCAGAGTCACCAGTGTCGAGTCCTGCCGGTGACACCCCCAGCCCGAGGTTGCCATGAGATGGCCCTGATGGCAACGCTGCCCTCCTGCAGTTGCTGCAGTCCAGCTCCTCCAGTGGCCCCAGGTTCCAGTACCCTGGGACCCCAGACTCCCCGGGGCCTACCTAGGACTCCAGGGCGTGACCTGCCTACTTCCGGCACTTCCTGGAGCCGGCACCAGGCCCACCTTCTGGCCCTCTTCGGCCCTAGCCTCTAGCCCCGCATCCCTGTGCCGGGCTCCCTGAAGGGCTAGCCTCACCTCACTCCTCCAGCCTGAGGTACAAAGGGCCAGAATAGTGTGCGACTCCTGGACCAGCGTAAATCACCAGGCCGTAAATGTGATGCGAGTGTATTTCCCACGGTGTATTGGCTCCATGGAAATTCTCGGAGAGCCTCGGTGTAAAAGACTGGACGAGCGTCAGTGATCCTAAGTGAAGGTGTATGACATACAAAGCACCGCGTGCTCCCTTGTGTATATTAAGCAATATTCCTTTATTCCCTCCCCAGTGTGACGAATAAGTGAAGTACTCTAGTGGAACCTAAGTCATTACAAAGGACGAGTGCCCTCTCTTGCATTTTATAGGTTTCCCTCCCCAGTGTATTGGCACACCACACGTATATCTAAATTACTTACGAGTGTCTCCCTGGTGTACAGAAATATCTCAGTCTCTATACCCTACCTTTGTGACAGTGCGCGCGAGCTCTGATCGTGATATACCTACACGTGTGATCTATTGTATCTGTATGTGTTTGCAATTAGTGTCTCAGTGGCATCCAGCGCTATACGACTGTTAGTAAACGTAGGAATTATATTTCCCGTGTTAGAGAAACCAATGTAACAGAAGTGCCGTGAATACTGTGTTCATATTACCATACTTTCCTA
>JAGKTI010000913.1:0-25228 GCA_018397915.1 Birgus latro
GGGGGGGGAAGTGTTTTATTCAGTAGTAAACATATCAAGCTGGGGGGTTAGAAGACAGATGCTTATCCAATCGACCTTTAAAGGTTAATACTGTATCATAGGTTACTATACTGGAGGGCAATTTGTTCCATATAATTACAACTCTGTTAAAGAAGAAGTGCTTAGCTTCGTGCCACTGGAATCGTTTGTCAGTTATTTTATGCCCATTGCCTCTAGTATTATTCGCGTGATCAACTGTGAAGTATTTATCGACAGCCATGTTATCACGTCCTTTGAATATTGTAAATCCATCCATCCATCATCCAATCCTACGTTGCCCCATGAGAAGCGTAGGAGCCCGGGGCTAGGCAAGTTGGTCCTGACATTTAAGATGAGAGTGACCAGCCTCACTTATCCCTAAGTGGCATTACGTGAGCAAGAAACCCCAACCATCTCTTGGATATAAACCTTCACCGGGTCAGTCCGATTGGAGTGCCGTAATTACCCACTAAACCACCTTTGGCCATAATTTGGTTATATGGTTACCACCCAGCGTAGTAAATGGTTTCCTGGTGTACAGGAAACCATTTGGCTTGTCACTCAGTGTAGAGTCACCCATCGGCAGAAGGACAAGGAGAGAATGAAGTAAAGAAAGACAGAAGAGGAAGGAAAGAAAAAAGGAAGGAGGAAAGGAAAGGACAGACACCCGAGAGCAGCACTTTAAATTCTTTAATTAAATCTCCTCGTAATCTGCGTTTAGTTTGAGTAAAGAGATTCTGGGCTTGTAGACGCTCCTTGTATGGTTTGTTTCTCAATCTACAGTAGGTATCATTTTAGTCACTCTTTGTTGCACTCTTTCAAGTTTCTCTATATCTTTTTTGTACCAGAATTGGACACAATAATCTAAGTATGGGCGAACTAGAGAATTATATAAGGCGAGGATGATGTTATCTGATTTATATCCGAACGCTCTACCAATGAATCCGATTAATCTGTTGGCTTTCTTAACAGCCTCCGTACACTGTTTGCTTGGTTTAAGATCATTTGTAATTATAATTCCTAAGTTTTTTTAATGACTTACATTATCTAGCTGAATGCTGTTCATGGTGTAACGGGCACTCTGCATTTACTAATATTAAAGTCCATCTGCAAGGTTTGGGCCCAATTAAACAGTCGATCGAGGTCACTGTATTGTCTACCTCTGTAAAGATGTGTCTGCTTTGTTACCAGTTTTAGTATCATCAGCAAATTTTGTTATACAGTAGATTAAACCCTCATCTATATCATTTATGTATATTAAAAACAGAATAGGACCCAGTACTGAGCCCTGTGGCACAGCACTAGTAACATCTGTCCAGTCCGATTCTTTACCATTTATTACGACCCTCTGTTTACGCTCTGTAAGCCAATTATCGATCCACTCGAGCACATTGCCTCTGAACCCATGCGCATTCAGTTTCTGAAGTAGTCATTTATAGGGAACTTTATCAAATGCAGTGTGAAAATCGAGATATACAATATCAACAGATCTGGTCTCATATATATATTGAATATGTCAAAAAAGAAATCCAAGAGATTCGTAAGGCAAGAGCGATTATTTTGAAAACCATTTTGTAAGTCTTTGGTGAGATTATTTAATTCTAAGTGCTTAGCCTAACAAACTTAAATCTGAGAATAGTTTCCAACAACCTGCACACCACTGAAGTTAAACTTATTGGTCGATAATTTTCTGGTTGCGATTTTTTTTTTTTTTAAATATCGGGGTTACATTTGCTGGTTTCCATTCATGAGATACTTTACTGTTTCTTAGTGATTTACTGAATATATCAGATAATGGCTTAGATATTTCATCCACTGCTTCTTTTAGAATGCGCAGACATTTTATATGGCCCTGGTGTTTTATTAACTTTAAGTTTACCAATGGCAAGTCGTACATCATCCTCACTAACAGTAGTGTCACTAATTATGTTGCCCACTTCTAAGGTAACAGGAAAAGCTGCGGGAATGGAATCTGTATGTTCAACTGTAAATACGGATGCAAAGAAAGTGTTGAGGATTTTAGCCATCTGTTTCATCTTCGGTATACTCACCATAATCTGTGGCTAGTGGACATCACCACCACCACCATCATCATTTTGACTTCTTTCCCCATCTAAGGATGGAGTTGGATAGGATTCGGAATACAAGAAAAGAAAAGGTACAAAAGGACTATTAACAACTTGTTCAGTGAAATGGGTCACCGTGTCATTCACTCACCATTCAAGCCCCGGAATCCTCGCTGTACCTCAGGAACTTACAATCTGATAAAAAAAAAAAATCACAAGCGTGCTTTACATTGTCAGGTGTCAATCCATCAACTGTCAAATAAAAAAGGTGCTACACCCTTGTCATGTGCTTCTTCCATAATTCATCCAACGAACGCGACATCCTGTCAGTTCCCTGGCCTCATCAGCTTCTGTATCTCGCTTTCTCACAAACTCATTTTCCACATCCATCCACCTGCATGGACTAATACGTCGCCTCCCTCTTTCACGCTCGCATACAGCATACTCTTATCACCACCCTACCTACATCCATTACCTGCATATTACTACAAGAAAAAGTAAGCATACGTCGTTCGGTAAAAGAAAGTAAGCCCGCGACGCTCTCATAAACCTGGCGACTTACAGCAAAGCTGAAAATTAGACAATACGCGAGGGGATGAGGCGAGCCGGTGGGCGTGCGAGGCAGGTGGTGCGTGGGCGGGTAGAGAATACCTACAAGGCGGGTGGGGTGTCCATGTGGGGTGAGGCGGCTTGACTGGTCGCGGACTCAGGTGAGGGCTGGCAGGCGACCCCCTCCCCCACACCCGTCCGCCAGCCCTCTACTTCCCCCGCTCCTCCAGTCCTGTCCCACCCTCCCCTTCCCTTGTCCTCTCCCCCCCCCCCACCTCTCCGCTCGGTGGCCGCCACTGACACACACATAAATCCCGCCTTCAGAAATTACCGAGTCAGAACTCTCCGAGGCTCGCTTTTTGAGGGCCCAACTTTTCAACTTTATCATATGTAATGGGTATGAAAAAGCTCGTTAGGTAATTATATCTGTTGATGCCATCGGATTTGCAACTGTAGGGTGAAAAATAATGCAATTATCTAACGCAGTCCGCTGGTGAAACTGTACAGGAGTAGCGGCATGAAATGTTATCAGTGCGCTAATTGCAGCGTGAGTGTGAGGGTCAAATTGTGTGGGACAAGCGCGGCGAGCTTTAACTTGGCGAGGATGGTCCGCTGTGACCGTGGAGAGCGGTACGGTAGACACACCGAGGCCGGCCAGACGGTGGTTGGCGGCCGGAGAGTGTGGACGTCGGGGTACGGCCGCTCCGTCGTTGAGTCGCCTTGTCACACGCTCGCTGCCTCAGTGCTCGTCCGTCGACCCGACAGTTGTTGACCCTCCAGTTTAAAGGGGCTTTGCAACACTCAGCGCTGCCAGTGCACTGATAGCTTCAGTAGCTGTGATTCATTTTGCTATTTTACCGAAACTAACCAATTAATAGTGTGAAAACTGAAAATAAACGGTGTACCAAGTTTGCGTCGCACTACCGAACGCTAGGGAAAAGAAAACAGACCAAAGGATAATTTGAAGGATTAGTTGGTGATTTCAGTGAACCTGTTGCTCCTAGTTTAAGTCTATGCTACCTTGGCTCTAACTTATAAACCTTGTGGGGTGAGTGCTTTACCCTTGGGAGTGTCTGGCTTTGACTCAAAGAAAAAAAAATATATATATACAGTAGATTTTTTAGCGCAACATACTGCTCAAAAGCAGTGCACGCAGGTGGTCAGCGTGACTCAAGTGTAATGAAACTGGATTTTAGTTGACAAGGTGGATCCAAACTACATCTTGAAATATTCGGGGAACTTGAGTGCTTCTGTGGACATATTCTCGAGTCCTTGGTGGTCAAAAGACAGCGAACACACCACAACACTGTCGCCTTCCGCCCCTCACACCACCAAAATGGTCCATCAAGTACCTGTTCAGGACCGCGCGCCCCGGAAGAGGGACCGTCGCACCGCAGGTCTTATGTTGACGCCCGGAGGCGGCCCGGAACTCCAGGCTATGCGAGGCGCGGAGTTCAAGGGAGAGATCCACCCTCCCCCAGCCAAACTGTCACGCCTGGGGATGTACGAGACCTATCAGCCTTGGGTCCTGCAGACATACGGGGACTCTGCCAAAACAAAAACCATAACTCGCAACAAGTATCAGCGCATCCTACAGATCCTACGCGGCGACTATGTGGACAACGAGACCTCCAAATTCAAGTTGTGGGTGAAAGGACGTGGGTTCAGGATCGGTCCACCTCCTGGGTACCTAAATGGGGGAGTTGAGGACCCTATTTTGACCCAGCTGACCACCCCGCCCTCTTTAGACTACAACCCCGACAAGGACCCCTACCCGGATATCTATGTTCAGACAGGCACAGTTAAGGTAGGTGAAATGTTGACCTTTCTGAGATACGCATTGGTATCATTAACTTTTCATCCTTTGGGATATGTAGTCATTATTATAATCATAAATATTTGACCTTGCCTTACTGGGAATTGGACTGTCATCATCCTCCCCATCATAACTTTGACCTTAATGATATATGTACTCTCACTGATGACCCGAAGTATGTACCGTTATCATCATAATCATCTCTTATCATCATTCTGTTGATCTAACTGGGATGTGTACAAGCTTATCATGATCATCGTTCTATGTCTTACAGCTAAATGGGGTGGGCAGGATTCAAAGACAGTAGGAAACCATAAAAGTAGGAGAACTAGCAACAGTGTCTAGTCCATACTATCTCTGCCGAATTATCCCACTACATTCACCACGCCAGAGGGTTCCAAATTCATGAAATAAGAATCCGTAAAATTTGGGTACTACGGTACTAAATGGCTAGGCAAGATCTTGCAATGTTCAGATAGTTTCGAGAGAGTGTAAAGATACTGTTGACCTCGGATGTTGTTAATGATAGCTGCTGTCAGGTATGTCTTACCTGTCCAACTACTGTAACAGATAACAGCCGATTTAATTTAGGATATTTTGTGTGTGTGTGTGTGTGACCAGATTCCTCGCTGATTGTACTTGCATTAATATTTAGCACAATGATCATGAAAAGTTGCTTATCGGTTTGTTTTCCTAAAAGTGCGATGACAGGATGTTAATGGTGCTAGATTTATACATTTACTTGTACTAGTGTAATATAAACCACAAACAACAGCGTGGATAAAAGAACCTGTATTAGTTGTCCGTTCTGTGACCAGTATACAAACATAGAGCACTGTGGAAAAACATGGTTCATAAATGTTATATCTGCACAATGCTGTAATTATAATGCTAGCCAACAGTGCCTTCACGGTATCACATTATTTGAGAGAGAGAAAAAAACAAAATGCATGAGTACACTACAGACTTTCCTTTAACTAGGCTAGTCTAAGTATGAAACAAGACAACAGAAGAAGCAGAAATGGTTTATCGATGGCTGTTTTCCTGGCGCAGTGTGTGACCCGCCCTGGCCGGCTGAACTGGCAAGAAACATCTGACCCACACACAAGCGAATTACAGTGTCTAGACATGTACCAGGCCAGTTTAATACGAAACTAGATAACAACGGAGGTAGTTTGTTGATGCCGTTTTTACGGCGTCGTATTAAACAAATGATAACGATGATGGCAGACTTAACTAATCTTGTAGCAGTCAAGTCGAAAAAGGATCAGGGGAAAAAAAAGTAGTAGTAGTAGTTTATCGATGGCTCTTTCATCGACGCAGTGAGTATGACCCGCCCCGCCTGGCTAAACTGGCCGGGGTGACATCTGACCCACACACAACAAGCGGATGATGGTGTCTGGCCCACGCACCCTCCCCACGCACCGCCGCCACCGCTCTTCATCACTCCGCTCACAACTTTATGGCTCCTGCAGTTACACTCTCTCATACCAGGTTTTTACGGTCGAACTGCCGGCCTGACATTCTTTTGGTCGTCAAGGGGCTTCGTTCTCCCCAGGCTTAGGCTTTCTAATACTTTTTCCTTTAACGATTTTGCGTATTATACGTTACACTCCATTTTGTTCACCTGCTACTTTTTTTTTTTTTTTTAAATCGCGTAAACCGTATTCGCACGAGGTAGACTTTGTGATACATCATTCTTGGCAATTTGTTTTGTATAGCCTTTTGCAACATACTGCTACCATTTTCATAACGTCCTCTCTCGCGTTCCAGACTAATCCCCTTTTGATCACTTATCTCGCACAAAGAAGCCTTAATCCTTTCAAGACGTGGTAACTATACCATTTCTTTTTTACTCACTACTGCAAGCCTGTTACTGGTTTAAGAGTTGTGAAAGGTTAACAAATCGTAGTGACCCGACTGTTTACCTAGTGACAGGTATAATTGACAGTAATATAATCCCCACCAACACTGCCAGCTTTTACAGCAACTTGTTCAGTTAGTTCCACCTGCGCCCGAGCTGTCGCTGAGGTAGGAGACGGGGGCCCCTCCCCCCTTCCCAGCCGGGCGTGCCCTGCTCTAACAATCCCCTTGAACCTTCCCTGCCCGCCGTCCCCTCCCCTGTCGAGCGCCCCCTCCCCTGCCTAGCCCCCCCACTCCCCCTCCCTCTCCTTCCCGCTCGCTACGGGACGGGGCGAGTCATCTGGGTCGGTCCGCCTGTGTGTGTCCGGCCCGCTGCTGCTCACCCTCCCAGGGCTAGAAAGGCGCGAGTCTTAAGTGATTTATGTAAGCGTGACGCCCTTACGACCTTCGCCCGCCGTGAGAAGGATGTGGAGTTTCAGATTAACCGAGGCCGTGGGTGGCACTCCTCAAGCTTTCGTTCATGCAGCAACTGCAGGCAAACTGTGGCTGCCACCCGTGTTGATGGCTAAGCAAAGTCCGGGGATCAATTCATGAAAACTTCGCCCCGTGCTATATTTTTTTCCCCGTGAACTAAGGGTGAGGGAGGGCGATATTCTCTGGTGAACGTTCGAAATGTGGTGGAACGCACGTTGTCTGCGGAGAGGCGTCGCCGCTCGCCTGCCATGTCTCGCACACGCCTCCGGCCACCTCCGAGCCAAAACGGCGCGCGCCGAGCCTGACATTATGGTTTCTATGCCTTTGTGACGCCCGCCGACCCGCTCCTCTGTAACCACCAACCGGGCCGCCTACCAAAAGGGCGCACGCAGCAACCCCACATTTCTGCACATTTTAGCACTGGTTCAAGCTTCCCTTTTAGCATTATTGCCTTTGAACACCGCATGCACATTCAGGCAGTAACCGTATGCAGATCTGGCGGATTAGCTGAGGATGGGAGTGTGTGCACGAGTATATGTGGGTGGAAAGGTGTGCGGTGGGGGTGTGATGTGTATGTCTGTGTAGGGCGGAAGGTTGAGGTCCCGCGTGCGTGGTGGTGGTAGCGAGCGAAGTGTCAGCTGCCCCCGCTGCCCCGTGTACGTATGTGTACGTGAAAGGGAGCGTGTGTGCGTCTGGCTAAATACGTTTTAAGTCCACATATCTAGATTATTCCCCGCGCGTCATGTGTACCCATCAGCGTTTCCTACTGAGCGGGGAGGTTGCAGGTGTTGCAGCCTTGCTAATGAGCGCACGGCAGCCCGACCCCCGCTGCTACACTGTGTTCACTCACAGCCAGACGTCATAACACCAACACATGGAATCCCCCTTTAACCATTTCACTACCAGCGTCTTTTTTTTTTTTTTTTAATTCCTGTAACCCCTCAACTCGTTGCAGGGAAGGTCTCGTAGTTAACTCTCACTGCAGTTTTTTTTCTTTTGTATTTTTATACCCTCGGTGTCATTATTGTTAGAGGTCTCGGGTCGGAGGAAACGTGCGCTAACCCATCACGGTTCGAATCCAAAAAGTATCCTGAGGTTTTTGTCATTTAAACGCTGCCAGGGACGTTGGGTGGTCCTCCAGCTTAATTGATCTGAACCACGGTAACCGAGCCCCGGGCCCTCCGGGATTCTCATAGGATTAATATAGAATTGGCTGTTTTGGATATTAACCTTGGAGATTTGACCAACTGACGAAAGATCTTTTCTGGTAAAAAGGCTGTATGGATGCCGTATTTAACCTCCTTAGTTCAAAATGTCTCTTAGAGCAAGGTAAAATCACCAGATGCTAACAAAAGGCGTCATCATTAAGAAAGGGTTATAGGTTAAAAACAAACTCCATTAACTCCTCCAGCCCGACGGTGCGTTTTTGTCTCATTCTTGCCACCGTTTAACGATTATACACAGCTTAGGAAAGAGGTTGAAAGCCTCCACCTGCCCCCGTTCACATGGAAAACTCGGGAGGAACGTAGGCGGATGCTGAAAACAGGAAGCATACCTAGTAGTTTACGCGGCGGGCAGTATTTTGGGCAGACAGCCTTTCCTAGGTGAGCTGAAGGTCAGGATGGGATTAGGTTAGGCTGCATTTGGTTTGGGTGGGGTTAGTATAGGTTCAGATAAATCATCTCAGCTTGGGATAAGTTTGAGGAGGTTAGGTTGGGTTGAGTTAGGTTGGCTTAGGTTAGGAGAGGGGTTGAGTTAGGTTAGGTTAGGATAAGTTAGGCGGGAGAGAGGTACCAGTATGTTACTAGTAAGATCGTATGGTGGGATTAACTGGGGAGTACATGCAGATCGCGAAGGACGCCCATCATCATTATTATCATCATCATCATGTATATTGCCTCCCCCCCCACAAAAAAAAACGAGATACATGTTTAACAGTAGATGTTACCGCAATCAAAATCATAAATGGACATGGGCTGGTCACGTCCTTCAGAGAACAGATAACAGATGGTCAATTAAGGTAACTGAGTGGCAGCACCAGAGATGTAATGACAGGAAAAGGTAGGCAGAGAAACAGGCGGAGGGACGAGTTTCGAAAAATTGCTGGGACTGAATGAAACTGACAAACACCGGTAGCTAAAACATCAGAGCGGAAATCAAATGAGGCCTTTGTTCTGCAGTGGACTGACAGGGTAATGATAATGATATAATTATTAAATACGCTAGCCATTTTTGTCACACTTTCATCTGTGAAACCCATGATGAGAGTAGAGCGTGTGTTGCATCTATACCGCACTGCTGCATGCGAGCTGTAACATGGCATGCAGTTAAACCACATTCAGTGCTCACTGCAGTCCTATGATAAGAGTGGGCTAAACGTGTTTGGTTTCTCGGCCTTGCTGCTGATGTGCTTTGCAACAAGGCATGCAAGCTAACCACACCTAATGTTCATAACTGTTGCGCAAATGACCGTCAGAATTTGGAACTTGCATGCATCCTCGCATTCTACTCTTTGACCATTCAGCACAATTACGTATTTTGTTATTTTGGGTACCTCAAGACTAGCTTTAAATTAGGGAGGCGTGGTTGTAAACGGGGTTAGAAAAGTTCCCACTGATTTCTTCATTACCAAGTTCGTTTTTAAAAGTTTGTTCATACTACTGCCATTCCCTCACTACCAAGTCATAAAGTTCCCGTTTGTCTTACTGTTGCCAGACGATGTTATTCAGTTTACGAGAGACCCACCACATACGGTTTTTTTTTTCAGCTTTACTACTTCACTACAACTGTTTTTCTTTTTCGTTCTAGCAGCCCCAAGACGATTTATCACTATAGAAAACCTGTCAGTCACGGGGTAGATTGATCTCTGTTACCCAGTTCATTTCGAGAGGCTTCCTGTAAGCTGAATAAAATCGTCTGCTAGGTAATAGGAATAAAAGGGGTCATCGTACTGAAGCGCTTAAGACAGGCCCATCGTAGTGAAGGGATCGGGAACACCACAGGACAGCCCGATACGAGTGCGCGGCTAATGCTACACACAACTCTTGGCTCGGGGGCACTGTTCGGGGTTACCAGGAGCGGCCACTGGAACCAATCTGCTTAATGTAATAAAAACGCGATGACTCCTGCAGGCCAAAGTGGAAAACAATGCCAGTGACCGTTGTTATTTGAGTATAGGAGGTCTGTTTTGGCTGTTATTTAGGTGTATGTTTGCTGTTTCTGTTATTTTGGGTGGTTGTTTCTCGAATTTATGTCTGGTAAGTACGTTCTGTCAATCAAAATGAAAGGTCTAGGTCTGTGTCTCTTATGAAGCATTGGAGTCTTGATTCTCTTGTGCGTACCGTGCGTCTTAATTCTCTTTTGTGTACCGCAGGAGTCTTGATTCTCTTCTGTGTACCGTAGGAGTCTTGATTCTCTTGTGTGTACCGTGGGAGACTTATTCCCTTATGTGTTGGCTACCATAGGAGTCTTGATCCTCTTGTTGAAGTACTGAGGGACTATTTGTTATTTAATTATAAACTGATTGCTCCTGTCTTAAAACTACTGTATAGGAAGTCATATTTTCAAGAGAACGGGTTCACTGTAAAATCTAAGCTGAGTAAGTGCTTTGCTGATCCACATTCGCGAGTGACCATATCAAGGAGACTATGAAATGGAAAACAAATTCATTCACATCAGTTTTACTATCGTGGAATTCGGTGTTAGAAAGTGATGGTGGGGGTGATGGGTGACTGTGATAAGGTGTGGTGGAACTGACGAGTAAATGTGGTAGGATGTGTTGGTGTACGTTGGTGTGTGTGGCAGAGTGTGGTGGTGGAAGTGGGTGAGTGTGGTAATGTGTGGTGATGGGGAGTGTTGCAAGGTGTGGTGTGGGTGAGTGTGGTGGCAGTGGTGGATGAGTATAATATAGTGTGGTGGTGGTGGGTGGGTGTGGCAAGATGTGGTGGTGGTGGGTAGGTGTGGTAAGGTGTGGAGGTGGTGGAGGGTGAATGTATTACGATGTGGTAGCGGTGGTGGTGGGTGAGTGTGGAGGTGGAAGCGGGTACGCAAGTTATGTTAAATTCTGATGAAAATGGTTGAGTGTGGTTGCTCTGGGTGAATGCGGTGGTGGTGGTAGTGGTGATGGTGGGTGTGTGGCATTTGTGGTGGCGGTGGTGGGCAATGTGTGTGTGTTAAGTCTGAGAGAGCCTTCAGCCGCACAGGGTTAACCAGGAATGCGGTGGGGGTAGAGCCAGGCAGGATGGTTGTCTTTGTGTGGTGGTGGAACTAGGATGGTTGTGGGGTAGAACTAGAGAGGATAACTGTTGGTGCTAGGTAGGATGGCTGTGGTGTTTTGGTAGTGATGGAGCAAGCGTGGTAGGTTGGTATTTGCTGTGGTGGTAAACAGGATGGTTGTGGCTGTATAGTAGTGGTTGAACTTGAAAGGATGTTTATAGTTGGAGTGGTGCTCTATAAGATGCTTGTGGTGGTAGTGTGGTGATGGTACTGGATAGAATGGTTGTGGTTGTGTGGTGGTATTAGAGTTAGACAAGATGGCTCTGTGGCTTTGCTGGTGGTGGATACGTAGTTGTAGTGTGGTGATGGTGGTAGATAAAATAGTTTTGATAATATGGTGATGGAGGATGGCCGAGAAGCCAGTGGTGGTAGACAGAATGTTTGTGTTGTGGTGGTGGCGGAGCTCGACAGGAAGGTAGTGTGGTGGTGATACACACAAAGGTCATGTTACAGTGGTGATGCCTCGCTAACAGGATGGTAGTTATGGTGGAGTTAAATACGGGATGGTTCTTTGGTGTTGGTGGAGCCAGACAGAATGGATATGTGGCGGAGGCAGTGGGGATGTAGCGTGGAGGCAGGGGTGAGGGGTGAGGGCGAGGCAGGCAGGAGGTACAACTGTGATATAGGGCGGAAAACTGTTGTCGTGTTGTCGGAGGATTGTGCGAGTGGTAGCGGGAAAAACAGGGAACGATTGGTGTTGCGAGGCATGGTGGTGGTGTGGCCAGCAGAGGACGTTGTGTAGTGTGGGGGTGAAGGTGAAAGGTGTAAGTGTGGGGAGAGGCTGGGTGGTGTGGGGAGGGATGCTGGGAGGTGTAGTGTGAGGAGATGGGGAGGTGTAGTGTAGAGGAAGGCCGAAAGTGTAGTGTGGGGGAGGATGAGAGGTGTTGTGTGGGGGAGACTGGCAAGTGTAAGTGTGACAAAAAACTGGGAGGTGCAGTGTGGAGAAAGTTGGGAGATGTAGTGTGGAATAAAATGGAAAATTTAGTGTGGGTAGAAGCTGGGAGTGTAGTGTGGGTGGATGCTGGAAAGTGTTGTGTGGATGGATGCTGGCAAGTGTAGTGTGAAGGATGGATGGTGTAGCTAACTAGTGTGAGGGAAGGCTGGGAGGTGTAGTATGTATAGAGGGAAGTTTATAGGATGTAGCTAGTGTAGGGAGAAGTTTGTAGGGAGAAGTTTGTAGGGAGAAGTTTGGAGGTGTAGCTGGTGTGGGGGAGGCTGGGAGGTTTAGCTAGTGTGGAGGCATGCTGAAGATGAATAAGATGCTTAGGTGGAATTTGAATGAGCTAGGATGAATGAGAATGTGTGCTGGTGGCGAGGTATGAAAGACCAAAGCGGATGAGTAGTGTGTTTACCGAGTTACGGTGTGGTTAGCAGTGGGGTGTTGTGTAATGCGGAGGGAAGCTGGGAGGTGTCTGTGAGGCTTGTGTGGTGAGCCGGGGAGGATGAGGGTGCGTGTTGGGAGGGTTGTGGTGAGGCACGGGGGAACAGAACGGCAGAGTGATATTTTTTAAGGCTGATGTGTAGTGAGGCAGATTAAAGCCGGAGGTAGTTAAGTATGAGATAACTGAACGGTCGAGTGATGTGTTTACTAAGGTGTAGTTGGGAAGGAGAGTTTGCGTTGGAAGTCTGAAGATGATGAAGTATGAAAGATGAGAGCGGCTGAGTGGTGTGTTTACAAGATGATGGTGTGGCTAGCAGTGGGCTATTGTGTAATGCGGAGAGAGGCTAGAAGGTGTTTGTGAGGCTTGTTTGGTGAGCTGGAGAGGATGAAGGTGCGTGCTGGGAGGGTGGAGACTGGGAGACATGAGGGAACAGAATTACAGAGTAGTATTTTATAGGGCTGAGGTGTAGCGGGGCAGAGCGAAGATGCAGTTAAGTCTGAGAGAACTGATCGGTAGAGTGATGTGTTTACGAAGGGGTAATTGGGAAGAGTGAGGGTGTGAGTTGGAAGTCTGAAGGTGGTGAAGTATGAAAGACCAGAGCGGTTGAGTGGGTGTGTTTACAAGGCTATGGTGTGGCTAGCAGTGGGGTGTTGTGTAATGTGGGGGAGGCTGGGAGGTGTTTGTGAAGCTTGTGTGATGAGCTGGGAAGAATGAATGTGCGTGTTGAGAGGCCAGAGGTGGTGAGGCACGAGAGAATACAACGGCAGAGTGGCGTATATGGTTGTGGTGTAGTCAGGCGAGTTGAAGACGAAGTATGAATGGACAAAGCGGTAGAGGGTGTGTTTATAAAAGTTTATTCAGGAAGAAAGACGGTGTGTGTTGGAAGGCTGGAGGTGGTGAGGCACGAGGGAATAGAACGGTAGAGTGGTATTTTATGAGGCTGTGGTGTTGTTAGGTAGACTGAAGGTGAATGCTGTGAGGCAGAGAGGTATAGAGTGTTGTGAGATCTCTGTGCAACGCTAAAGAGGATAAGGTAATGTGGTGGAAGGCTGGAAGTGTGGAGGTATGAGAGAAAGGAATGGGGGAGTGTTATCAGACTGTGGTGCAATAGTGTCGATTGAAGGTGAATGTTTCGACGGGATTAAAGTGCGTGTTGACGGTGGTGAGGCATGAGAGGACAAGATAGAGTGGTATATATAGAAGAAGAAGGTTATGTAGCGTAGAAAGAAACGGTGTAGATGCTGCGAGACATTAGTGGTGTGGTAAAGAGTCAAGGGTACATGTTGGGAGAGTGAGGTTGGTGAAAAATAAGAAAATGGAACGGTGGAGCGGTAGAGCTGGCAGCAAGATGTTATGTAGTGTAGGGAGCAACTGGGTGTAGGATGTTGTGAGGCTTGTGTGCTGAGCTAGAGGGGATAAGTGTGCGTGTTGGGTGTTGGAGATGATGAGGTGCCAGTATTTGTGTGTGTGTGTGTGTGTGTGTGTGTGTGTGTGTGTGTGTGTGTGTTCAGATGCCGTACCGCTCAAATAGATGAATTATGCCCACTAGCTGAAATGGTTTTTATTGCAGTATGTGGGTTTGTGCAGTTCATCATGGTATAAATCTTGGGTTATAATGTCACGAAAAATGAGGGTGCGTGTTGGGTGGTTGACAGAAGATGGTGGGTAATGAAGGGGCAGGAATAGAATGGCGTTTTTATAAGGTTTTGAAGTACTTATCGTAGGGTGAGATGGTAGTTATGGAGTTGTTAAACAGGATAGGGTGAGGTAGTAGGTACAGTACGTAGTAGTTAGGCAGGGTAGGGTGAGGTGCCGGTGGTAGTTAATGAGTAGTTGACAGTATAGTGTGAGAGTAGTTATGGAATAGGCTGGACATGGTGAGGTAGTTGCTATGAAGCAGGCTAGTTAGGGTATGGTGAGAGAGTAGATATGGAGTGGTTAGGCAGGGTAAGGTGAGGTGGTAATAGTTACTGAGTGGTTAGAGAGGGTAATTTAAGACTGTAGTTATGGAGTGGACTAATGAAGTACAAGGGAGCAGGTGAGAAGAGTAGCTTGCTTATAAAATTATGGAGTAGTTAAGCAGGATAGGGTGAGGTAGTAGTAGTGTGGCTGGAGTGGTGCGGCGTGTCCTGAGTGGTGTTAAGGGCGTAGGTTGAGTGTGGTGGAGTGGCAGGAGGGGAGGTGGGTGTGCGGTGCGGTCAAGGAGGGGGACTGGGATGTAATATATTGAGACGCGAGGTGGGCTGCGACACATCAACCCCCCGGTAAGACGAAGACTGAGGCCTGTGAAAGGAGGCCTGGGGGGAGGAGAAGGATCAGGGAGGGAGAGAAGTGAAAGGTGAGAGGGAAGTGAAAGACGAGTGTGGATGGTTGAAAGGGCGGGAGGGATGTGAATGGCGAGTGGGAGAGTTGGAATAATCGTGGGTGGGCGAGAGGGTGGAAGGAAAGTGAAAGGTGAGAGTGTGGATGGGCAAGAGAGCGGGAGGGTCTGGATGCAGGGTGGAAGTGAAAAGTGATGTGCAAGTGGGAGAGAGGGAGGGAGGGAAGTAGCATGCAAGACTGTGGGTAGGCAAGAGGGCGGGAGGGAAGTAAAATGTGAGAGTGTGGGTGGGCGGGAGGGTGTTGGTGGAAGGGCAGAAAGGAAATGAAAGGTAACTAGGTGAGGGCGTAAAGGAAGTGAAAAGTAAGAGAGTGGGTTGGTGAGAGAGAGGAGAGAGGGAGGGAGAAAGGTGAGTGGTAGAATGGCAGAGTGGGTGGAAAAAAGGGGGGACCTGAGGGGCCATAGAAAGGCAAAAACTAAGAACTGTAGGAGGGAAGAAGAGGAGGGGCTCGAGGACTAAGAGAGTTAAGAGGAGTTTGAGGACTGTGAGAGAAGGCAGGGAGGGAAGTGGGAGCAGTGAGGACGGGAAGGAAACTGGGCGAGAAGGAGGGAATTGAGGACGGACGTGGAGGGAGGAAACTAAGGACAACGAGGCGAAGTGAGGAAGGAGGGAGAGAGGGAAGGTAAGAAGGGGCATGGGGTCTGAAAACGGAGGGAGCTGAGTGGGGTAAGGAGTGGGGAGGTCGGCGGGAGGGAGGGTATATGAGAGGAAAAATTGAAACTGAGAGCGGCGAGGGAGGTGGGAAGGGTGGGATGGAAAGTGAGAAGGAGCCTGGGGACTGAAACAGGATAGAGAATAGCGAGTGAGGGATGGAGAGTGGAAGATGAGGGGAGAGAGAGAGGGTAAATGGTGGGTAAGGAGGGAGCGAGGCTAGTAAGCAGGAAGGGAGGTAGAGTGCGGCAGGGTGGTGTTGGATGGGGTGGTATGGAGTGGATGAGGAGGGTTGGGGTGGATGAGGACGAGAGCGAGAGAGGCGGGTGACGAGGGAGAGTAGAGAGTAAGAGGGGAGAGTTCCGGATGAGGAGAGAAGGAGCGGAGGGTGACGAGAGAGAGAGAGAGAGGGAGGGAGTGAGGAGGGGGAAGTGGGGCGGGTCTGTGTGGCTGAAGCGTGCCCTGACCTTGTTGCTTGCAGGCGGGGTGACACCAACAGTCGATAATAGTGACGAGCCAAAATCAAGCCAGCGAGAGGCGAGTAAACACCTGGGAATCCCTCTCAACTCCTTTACAACACCACCACGTCCTTTATTATTTCATCTTTGTTGCCTCTACATGGTTTTATTGATCTTAGGGGAGACTTTCTTTATTGATGGGATTGGAAGTGTTCCCCTGGCTGTTCCATAAACCTTCATATGGGAAACCTTTCATATTCTTTATTCTTATTGTAGTTATTACCGTATATATGGTACGTATCAAATATAACCTTTAATCCTTTGCTGCAGTTGTTCATTACCTGTTATATGTTACCACCAGACGATTTTATTTTTCATAGCAAAAACCACTCATAGTGAAAGGGGTTAATTCCTGCGTTAGACCTTGAATACAAAAAAAGAAAAGAAAAAAGAACGAGGAGGTAGGGGCCCTAGGAAGTGATACAGTAATCTAGGACACATGAGGGTAAGTGACCGGCTTACGTACCAGGTGGCATTTTATGACAGAAATCTCCAGCAGCATTAGGGATTCCACCCAGTGAATAGAGCAATGACCATCACCCCTGTCGGCGCCTAAGACCAATGGATAAATATTTGTGTACGTAAAGGTCCTTATGTCAAAGCCACCCATCAAAGAGCGGGGCATCAGGCAATAGATATACAGATACAGTATATAGATAGAGAGGTAGACTGATAGATGGATAATATTTTTCACGTTATTGTATGTTCGATATTTGTTGTGAAGAGTGATAGCTGTACAAATACGTGATCTTACCAGCCAAAGCTTTTTATTTTACACTCGACTAGTGAAGAGTCTGGTAACTGTATGACTTAAGAGAAGCAGTGCAAATAAACGACCTACAGCACAAATAATGCTTAGGAATAGAGTAGCTGTGAAGAGTTTGGTAGCCCTATGTGTTAAGAAGGACAAATAAACGCCCTACTACATAAATAAAGCTTAGGAATATATTAAAAGTAGCTGTGAAGAATTGGTAGCTATATGTGTGAAGATAAGTAGTACAAATAAATGACCTCACGCACAACTTAAGCTCAGGAATATTAACTCTAGTTGTGAAGAGTCTGGTAGCTGTATGCGTTAAGATAAGCAGTACAAATAAACGTCCTTGAAGAGTGAGTGAATGAGTGTGCGGCCCATTTGACTGAGCAGACTGTAGTTAGTTCTCATTCTATCACATTTTTCCTTGCACTTTAGACCATACCTTACTCTAGGTGGGAACGAGGTCTGGCTGGTGCTGCTGCTGCTGATGTTTACCCAAGACTAGTTGTTAAGGGTCTGACAGTTGTGTGAGTTAGGACAGGCTAAAAGTATATACAAATGATTTTATACACATATTTTAACTCCTCCAGTCCGATGACGTGCTTCTAATTTTATAATCTCCGGACGAACTGATTAAACTTAGAGATCTTAGGACTGGAGGGGTTAGGTATGACTCCATTAATACCTTCAGTGCGAGGAGTCTTTGTTAAGTTAAATAAAATCGTTTAGAGACATCAAGAATAAACCAACAGAATGCATTGCCCTATTTAACCCTTTAAGTCCGGTGACGTATTGTTTTATTCATGCCGTCTTCAGAGATTTTATTCAGTTCTCGGAAGCTCTTTCAGTGAAGGAGTAAATGAAAGCTAAATCTAACCTCTTCAGCTCCAAAAGTATATCTTACCAAAATCTCATAGAGAGCATAATTTAGTGACATTCGTCACTTGATCCAAGAGATTAAAGCACAAGAAAGCTTGAACGAATAATGAACTCTCCGTAAAAATGAGTAAAACTGAGTAGAAACAGCAAGAGAAAACCAATTAAAAAAAAAGATCTTTGGAAGTAATATTAACTCTTAAGTTAGGTGTGAAGTGTTTGGTGGCTCTGCGGGTTTAGATAAAAGTATGAACAGACGACCATATTGACAGCTTTCAACTCTTATCAAGCGACGTGTTTGTTGGTTAATTCTTGCTACTTTCGGATGATTGTATGCGGTTTAGAACCCCATAACCCCATGGTACTGAATGAGTTAATGCAAGTTTTTCCTAATCCCTACAGTTCCAAAAGTCAGTAGTTACCAGTCTCAACAAATTTCACATAGATTTAGCAAAAACAAACCAATGAAATTCTGTCACCTAGAGTACCTTAATTCACGGGGTTAAAGTAAGAAAGTTTAGACGAATACGCTTCTCACTCCTCTCGCCCCCACCCTCCTGACGGTAATGGTGACGAGGTTGTAAGTCTGGTAGCGGCGGTAACAACGTCAGTGCTCGGGTTGCCTTTGACAGTGACGGCGAGCGGGGGAATGATGGCGGCAGGCTTGTTTACGATTCAGGTCATGGCGCAGGGAGAGGGCAGCCGGCATTGGATCTTTACTGATGTGGGGCGGCCAGAGGTGGTGTCTGCTTTGTGGTGGGGGGGGGGGACTGGTGATGGGGTATTGGTGTCGGTGGGGTGGGGTGGTGGGGGATTGGTGATGAGGTGGGGTGGGACGAGAGGGTTTAGTGTTGGTGATGGTGGATTGTTGATGTCAGTGGTGGAGGTGGTGTGGTGTGGTGAAAATGATAGTACAAAGGAGAGCAAACAGCAACATACCTACTGGCCCTTTTAAGGCTGTTTCTTATAAGTTATAACTAACGTAACTACTCTATGGGTCGAAGACAAGAAGAAAACAGGAAGCCCCCCCCCATCATTCATTCCAGCCTAAACCGGCAGAAAACAGTGAGAAAGACCACCATGCAATATAGTGATGGTGATCATAGTGGTTGTTGTAGTGGTGGTGATTATGATGATGATGCTGGTGGTAATGGTACTGATGGAGATGGTAGTAAGAATGTAAGAATGTGATGACGGTAGTGGTGGTGGTGATATCAGTAGCAGTGACACCAGCAATAGCGAACTGATAGTGGCAATACTAGTGATGGTGGTAATGGTGGAAATGGTGGTAGAAGTGGTGGTGGTAATGGTGAACTGACATCTGTAGGGATGATGGGAGTGGTAAAGGTGGTAGTGTTGATGGTGGTGGTATTGGTGGACTGACAGCTAATGATGATGGGAGTGGTAAAGGTGGTAGTGGTGATGGTGGTGGTAATGGTGGACTGACAGCTGTAGTGGTGGTGGGAGTAGACCCCTTCTGGCGACTGCTGGACATGCTGGCTGTCTGGTTAAGGGGCCGCTGGGTCTCGTTGAGGAGGCAGTGCTGGCTGTGGGGGTTGTTGTCTGGAGGTGGGGTGGTGTAGTTTAAAACCTGATATGAGTGTGTGAACTGGTGATGGTGTGGGTATGAGGGTTGGTATGGTGTGGGTGTGGATGGTATGGTATGCTGATGTTGGTATGCGAGCTGGTATTTTAAGCTGATACTGGTATGCGAGCTGGAATGGTATGCAGGTGTAGGTATGAAGGCAGATACTGTGTGTTGGTTTGGATGCAAGGAGTGGTATGGAATTATGCAGATTTTAGTGGAGCTGGTATTGGTGCTGGAGTGAGTATTGTGCGGAAGGATCTGGTATATGTAGGGTGAATAGGGTGTTATCTGTAAGGAGTGTTGTACGGCACTGAGGGGGTGTTGTGTGTAAAAGTAATGGGTGGGAGGGGGTGTTCGGTGTGGACGTGCTGAGTGTCTGGTTGAGGGGCCTGTGGGTCTTAATGAGCAGGGAGTGTTGGTGTAGGGGACGGTGGCGGTGAAGCGAGGGTGTAGTGGCCCTTGACGCGTATCTGGGTGGGAGGGTGGGTGGTTGGGAAGGGAGGGTGCGAGAGGGAGTGAGAGCTAGAAGTCAGAGATGTGTTGGTGGGAGGAAAAGAAGTGTGAGTGGATGGGTGGGAATGAAGAGAGAGAGAGAGAGAGAGAGAGAGAGAGAGAGAGTTGAAAATGTGTTTGTGTTGAGGGGGAGGGTATTAGGATGTGAGGATGCGTGAGTGAAGGAGAAATAGAAGTAAGGGATGTGTTTGCGGAGGGAAGAGGGGCGTGGGTGGGAGGGAAGTGAAGGTGTGGGAGGAGGGGAAAGCAAGAGGTGGGGGGATGTCAGTGGGTGTGACGTTGCGAGGGGAGAAAGTGAGGGGTGCGAGAGGGATGGATGGAGGAAGAGGAGGTGTGGGCGGGTGGAGGGGGAGGTGGAAAATGGGAGATTTTGGCGGGAGGAAGAGAGGATGGATGAACGTGTTTGAGGGGGAGGGGGAAGGGAAGCCGGGAGGTGAAAGGTGCAGGTGGGAGAGAGATAAATGAGGGGTGTGGGTGTGAGGATGGGACGGAAGAGAGGATGTGATGAGGGAGAGATGATGAATGGAAGTAAGGGTGTAGGTGGGTGGTTGGTGAGGGAGAAGAGATAGACGGAAGGGACAAAAGTGAGGGTGTGAGTGAAAAAGAGAGTATGGATGGGCGGGAATGGACAAGAATGGGAGGGAAGTGAAGGTGTAAATAGGAAGGAGGGGAGTGAGAATGTCGATGACATGAGTGAAAGTGAGTTTAGATGGACGGGAGTCAACGAGGACGGTGAGGAAGAGAGGATGTGGTGAAGGAGGAATGGTGGAAGGATGTGAGTGGAAGTGAAAGGTGGGGGATGGAGCATGGAAGAAAGGGAAAGAAGTGAATGCGTGAGTGAGAGTGTGGATGGACTGGAGGGAGATGGTAGGGGTGTGGTTGGAAAGGAGAAAAGTGGAGGAGAGAAATGGAAGCGAGGATGTGGGTGGCATGAGTAGAAGTGAGAGTCTGGAGAGACCGGAGGTAGTGAAGGTGTGGGCGGAAAGAAGAGAGTGAAAGGAAGGAGGGGGAAGTGAGGATGTGGATGGCGTGAGTGGGGTTGAGATTGTGGATAGGCGGTGATGATGAGGAGAGAGGATGTGGTGGGTGTGATGTATTACTCAGCCGCTGTGGTGGAGTTATTACCGTAGCGGGAGAACATCACCGACACGCCAATTGGTCTAAGCACCTGCCCGCGCCGACCCTCCCTCCTTCACCCCTTCAAACACTCCCTATCCCTCCACGTTACATTTTAAAACCCATTTCCTTCAGTCCACCAGCTTATATTTCTCTTCTAACTTTGCTCAAACCATACTTAACATACTTACCGTCCTCACTCCATTGCCCCACGCTACGGCACACCCCCACACGCTTCACGCTCTTCGGTGCATCTGAGTGGCTCATTTATACATCTGAATCTTACTGGCTGTGATTCACTTGTGCATCTGAACAATTTTGAGTTGCTTGTGCCGCTAAGTATGATTGGTTGTATTTGTCATGTGTATCTGAATCAGACTTCTTCATTTTATTTTATCGGAATCTGACTGCTTTGCATATTTCATTCGTGCAGCTGCTGAGTGGGCCATTTGCGGATCTGAGTCTGATTGGATGTTGAGCCCCTGCAACCATAAGACGATTTTATTCAGTTTAAGGGAAACATCCCGACTGACTGAATGACTTAACAGCAATTTCCATTAACTCCTCTAATACTGTACGATGACGTCATATATGCTATCATTCTGTCGTCAGAGTATTTGTGTATCATTTACGAATCTGAATGGCTGTAGTTCATTTCAGAGTTATAACATTCCAAAAAATCCGCGTTTTTTCTTCCTTCGTACAGTAAACAGGAAGAATTGTCAGTATGGAAGAGTTTATCCATTTAGTCAGAGATTGTATTTTGTATTTTACTCTTGTTACTTTCAGATATTTATTCAACTTAGGAAAGGTCTTTGGAGCCGAAGGGGTTAAATACAGTCTCCATTAGCTCATTCAGTACGAGAGAGCTTTCCTAAGGTGAATAAAGTCGTCCGGAGGTTGCATTAATAAATAACAAAAAAAAAGAACATCATCGTAGTCAGTGGGCTAGTGAACTGCCTAAGACCGCGAGATTACGACCCTCTGGTGCCATAGCGTGTTGGTGCGATGTTAAAAGTAGGATGTGAGGTATTGCGTTGAAAGGGCAGTGGTGTGCCGCTGAAAGAGCAATGCTGTGGTGTTGCAAGGGTGATGACGTGCTGCTGAAAGTGTGATGTTCCGCTGCACTGGAAGGGCAGTCCTGTAGTGTTGAAAGTGCAATAGGGTGTTAAAGTGGGATGGTAAAAAAAAAAAAACTGATGGTGTATCGTATGCTGCTTTATTGTGTTACTTAATCCCTACAACCCGAGGACGTGCTTATTTTATTCTTGTCACCGCTAGAAGAGTGTATTTAGAATGAGAGCGATGGTGAAAGTGGGGTAGTGAGGTTTAGAAAGAATACAGTATAGTGTTATGGTGAATGCAGGTATGTGATGGCGTGATGATGAAAGTGGAGTGGTGTAGTTTATAAAAAGTACAGTGTTGTATGGGTAACAGTTTATTGTAGTGTACAGAAAGTATGGTGGTGTGGTGGCAATTATGTGATGGTGCTAACATGAACATGCGGATTGAAAAAAGCACAGTGCTGTAATGGTGATAGTTAAGGTATATAGTAGTTTGATGGTATGGAGCTCAGTGTACGATAATGCTAAAAACTGGATGGGATGTGGCGGTGAAAAAGAAATGCCATGAGAACTAAATATCCAAAGCAGAAAAAAAGTATATGGGTTTGACGGCGAGGAAAACCGATAATGGCGACAACCGAACGTGATAGCGTCTGTTCCAACAAAACAAGAAATAATGGCGCATTGTGGCGGCGAGAGACTGAGAGGGGAAGCTTAGTAATCAGTGACCAGGAGGGTGAAATGACATCAATTGTGTTTATGATGGCGTGTGTCAGAGCGAGAGGTTGGGTGTTACTGGTGATGGTAGAGGTGGGAGTATTTGTGATAGCGGCGCGAGTAGGGTGGTAGTGATGGTGTGAAGGGTGAGGGTGTTAGTACCGGTGGTTAGGGTGGTTGAGTATGTGATGGTGGTATGATTGGGGTGGTAGTGGTGGCGTTCGGGGTAGGATAGCGATGGGCTGAGGGTGGTATTGATGATGTTTAGAGTTAAGATTGTGGTGGTGGTGGTAGGACTGGGGGTAGGGGTGGGTGTGTTTGTAACAGTGGTGTGAATTGGGTGGTAGTGATGGTGTTTGGGTTGAGAGTTATGGTAGAGGTGGTGGTTGTGGTAGGACTGGGGGTGTTTGTGATGGTGGCATGTGTAGGGTGGACCTGATGGTTGTTCGGGATGGTGTTGTTGGTGATGGTGGCAAGGGTGTGGGAGTTTGTGATGGTGGTAGGGGTTGGGGTGGTAACGGTGGTGGAAGAGGTGATGTGGTGGTGAAGGACGGTAATGGTGATAGTAGGGCTGGGATTGTCATTAATTGGGGAAGGAATGGTATAGTTTGAGAAGCGGTGATGGTGGTTTTATGGTGATGATGTAAGGTAATAGGATAACGTGAGTCTCAACAAAACAAGAACTTACTGTGCATTTTAATGAGGATAGTGGGGACAGACTGAGGGGAGGACAGCTTAGTAATCATTGACCAGTGGCATAAAATCACAGCAAATGAATTTATGATGATGTGTGTCAGAGCGGGGTAGGGTTGGTAGAGGTGAAAGGGGTTGCGGTGGTAGGGCGGCGGCAGGGTTAGGGGTGTTTGTGGTGTTTATGGGGATGGTAGGGGATGTGATGTTAGTGATGGTGTCAGGGGATTGGGTGGTAGTGGGTGATATGGTGATGGTGGTGGTGTGGTAATGGTACTGAGTAATGGAATAGCCTCTGTCTCAACAAAACAAGAAATAATTTTGCCTTTTGGTTGCGGCAGATTGCGGGGTGGAGCTTAGTTATCATTGACCAGAGGGGAAAATCACATCAACTGTGTTTATGATTGTGTGTGTGTCAGAGTGGCGTGGCTTTAGCGGTGGTGGTGGTGGAAGTATGGTAATGGTAGTGGTGTTGGAAGCGGTGGGAATGGTAGTAGTGATGGTGGTAGTAGTTATGGAGTCTGTGACAGAGGTAGTGGTTGTGTTGTTGGTGGTGATGCAAGATGTGGGACTGTTAGTGATGATGATGATTGTAGTGGTGGAGGCTGTGCTAGAGGTGATGGTTATGGTGTTGGTGGTGACGAGTGTGAGTGGTATTGGTGATGGCCATGTTACTGGTGTTGGCTGTTGTAGTCGTGATGGTGACTGGAAGGGGTACTGGATGCAGATGAAATGGAATGGTGATGGTGGTAGTTGCTTTTGTGACTGGGAAAAGGGATGAGGAGTAATGTTGGTTTTGGATTTGATAGAAACGGAAAAGTGCTAGGAATGGTAATGGTCATGGTAATGGTGGTGAACTGTCCCTGCTGTGGCCAGAACGAGAGAGAGAGAGAGAGAGAGAGAGAGAGAGAGAGAGAGAGAGAGAGAGAGAGAGAGATGCTAGTTGTGATGGCAGACGGACGCGAGGTAGTAGTAGGCTTATGTTGGTAGTGGTCGGGGATGGGAGTGGGAAATGATAAGGCTGGTGATGGTGTCCGTGATGGTCTTGTATGTGCGAGAAGGAGAAAACTAGAGTTGGTGTGAGGATGGGGTGTCGGCGCGAGATAGCAGTGGACTGGTGTGCTTATACCCGTTTCACACTAACTTGGCCCAGATTTTCGTTCTTCTGCAGGTTATTTCATGTACCTGAGTAGCAGAAATAGACAATGCTACGGTTCTACATCCCTCCCACAGCACAATTTCGTGACTAGCAATATATTTTAGTGTTAATCTCTTGTCACAACTCGGCATTCAAGATGGAGAGATAGCAATTTTAGGCCAAGCTGGAGTAAAAAGGGTATAGTAGTTCTTGTGATGACGACTGTGATGAGGGATGGTGCCTAGCTGCGGTGATGCTTGTGACAGTCGAAAAAATAGTGGTGTTGCTTGTGAGACGGGGAGTGGGAAGAAGCAGGTAGTAGATGTTGGTTGTGGTGAGTGGGAGCGATGATTGTGATGAATATTGTGATGAGGGATAGTGGAAGTTGTGGCTAAGGCTGTGACTGCGACGGACAACTGGTACGGTACTTTTGCTGGCTAAGGATGAGGGGGATGTGGGAGTTTGAGGCAGAAGTGGGTTGCTGGTGATGAGGGGTGCACCGGGCAGATGGCTGTACTCGAAGGAACTGCGATGCTATTGTCAGCTTCAGGGTGTGTGTGTGTGAGAGAGAGATAGATAGATAGATAGATAGAGATAGATAGATAGATAGATAGATAGATAGAGAGAGAGAGAGAGAGAGAGAGAGAGAGAGAGAGAGAATGTGTGTGTGTGTGTGTGTGAGTGTGTGTGTGAGTGTGTGTGTGTGTGTGTGGGTATGTTGTTGTGGGTGTTTTTCTGTTTTCATGCATCTCCCATATGTGATGAAAATTATTGGA
>JAGKTI010000913.1:25525-35879 GCA_018397915.1 Birgus latro
GTATGTGTGTGTGTGTGTGTGTGTGTGTGTGTGTGTGTGTGTGTGTGTGTGTGTGTGTGTGTGTTTAAGTTAATGTACATGAACTTCTATTTTCATGCACCTTCCAAATGTGATGCAAAATATTTGAGCATGTAATTACACGAGAGAATAGAGGCCAACAATAAAACCGCCAACCTCACCGAGATCTCCAATGCACTGCCTAACAAATGTCGTAATCAGTTTCCTTTTGCGGTTATTGCATGATCAAGTGGTTTGGACGGGTGCTTTGTCGCGTCTGTAGCTTATTGACAACCCTGTGGCAAAGATAGCACCTTTCTTTATCACACCAGTAGACTTTTATTATGACTGGGTAAAGCTTTTCACACTGGAGAAATTAGATATAGCGTTCCTTTACCCCTTCAACGCAAGAGATTTTTCCTAAGCTGAATGAAATCGTCTGGATGTAGCCTAGCAAGCATAACTGCCTCACCGAGATCCCCAGGGTAATTGTCCAGTCAAAGTCGCAATCAGTTCCCTTTTGCGTGTATCTTATCATGGGGTGGTTTGGGCGAGTAGCTTTTGCCCGCCTCTAGCCAGTTCTTAAAATCCTGCTGGCATCATTGGAAGTCTGAGTTTCCCTCCATAAATGTATATCCCAACCATAATGTGGCTTGGTAGTTTTTTCTTTGGTGATGCTGTGTCGATTGCATTACTTTCACGCCTGACTAGATATGCGTAATATATATGAGAAAGAAAATATTCGATTAACGCTGAAATTTAGCCTTGGAGGGGAAAAGAGATAAAATGTGACTGTTAATATGCGATGAGGAGTAACAGTATTCAGCAACAGGTGTGACCCTATGCTTAACTGTGGCGAACTGGTGTAGCATCTGTCTCTGTGAGGGAACTGTGTGGTGTGCTGGCTCGGGCTGGTGTGGCGAGACTGGTGTGCCGGAGGTGGTGTGATGTGGAGCGACAGCAGGTGTGGTGGTGATGGTGTGACAGGTCTGGAGGGGGTGCGGTGTGGCGGGACTGGTGTGTTGGATGTGGTGTGATGTGAAGCAGATGTGGAGAGACAGGTGTGATGGGGATGATGTGATAGCTGTGGAGGTAGTGTGGTGTGGTGGGACTGGTGTGTTTGAGGCGGTGTGACGGGCTGCAGATGTGTAGAGAGAGGTGTGGTGGAGGTAGTGTGACAGGTGTAGAGGTTGTTTGATGTGGTGACAGGTGTGCTAGAGGTGGTGTGATGTGAAGCAGATGTGAAGAGACAGGTGTGACGAAGGTGATATGACCGGTGGTGAGGTAGTGTGACGTGGAGGAGATGTGTAGAGAGGTGTGGAGGTAGTGTGGTGTGGTGGGACTGATGTGTTTGAAGTGGTGTGACGTGGAGCAGATGTGAAGAGAGATGCGGTGGATGTGGTGTGGTTTGGTGGGGTAGGTGTGTCTGAGGTGATGTGATACGCTTGGAAAAAAAAATAGAGGCAAAATAAGTGTGATGGTGAATGTTGTGTCTAGAGGATCATTTGTGGTGAAGATGATATGGGACAGATGTGAATGAGATGATGTGAAAGGACAGGTGTGGTGGAGGTGGTATAACAAGTGTGACTGGTGTGATATAGATGGTGTGACATAGGACAGGAGTGGCAAAGGTGGTATAATGAGTGTTATAGAGGTGCTGTAACAGAATAGGTGTGAGTGAGGTGGTATGGAGGAACCCATGTGGTATAGGTGATGTGACAGGAAGACGTGGAGTGAAAAAAACAGATGTGTAGGTGGTGATGGAGGCGACAGGACAGTCATGGCCGAGGTGGTATGAAAGGAAACAGGTGTGACAGAGGTGACGTGGACCAGGGATGAGTGGGGTGGTGTGAAGAGACAGCTGTGGTGGTGGTATGACAGAAACTGGTGAGGGTAGAAATGGGGATGACAGAACAGGAGCAGATGTAGGACAGGTGATGCGACAGGACAGGTGTGGTTGAGGTGAGGTGGAAGAGGCATGAGTGAGGTGGTGTGAAAGGACAGCTGTGGTGGTGCTGGTATGACGGGTGTTGTAAAGGAGGTATGGCAAGAGCAGGTTTGAAAGAAGTGGTATGTAAGGAACAGATGTGACGATGTGACAGGATAAGTGTGACAAAGGTGGTGTGGTGTGACAGGTGACGTTCCGTTCCTGGTTAGTATGACAAAGATGATGATGTGTGACAGGTGATTATGACAGAACAATTGTGACAAAAGAAGTGTGGTGTGACAGGATAAGTGTGACAAAGGTGGTGTGGTGTGACAGGATAAGTGTGACAGAGGTGGTGTGGTGTGACAGGTGGTGTGACAGGATAAGTGTGACAAAGGTGGTGTGGTGTGACAGGATAAGTGTGACAAAGGTGGTGTGGTGTGACAGGTGGTGTGGCAGGATAAGTGTGACAAAGGTGGTGTGGTGTGACAGGTGGTGTGGCAGGATAAGTGTGACAAAGGTGGTGTGGTGTGACAGGTGGTGTGGCAGGATAAGTGTGACAAAAGTGGTGTGGTGTGACAGGTGGTGTGGATGGCTAACATGTAACAGGTGCGCTGCGACGTGATCGGTGGAGCGTGTGATGAACCTCTTACGGGACTGTGGTAGAACTGCGGTGATGGTGGAGGGGCTGGAGGTGGCAGATGGTGGTGGTTGTGGCAGGTGCTGGTGGTGATAGGGGCAGTTTGGTTGTCTGATGATTGTGGCAAGTGGTGGTGGTGTCAGTGGTGGATGATTACGGAAGATGATGAGGTGGTTGTGGTTAAATACGGATTTTGATGGTAGTGGTGACAATTGTGTTGATGGTGATTTGGTGATGTTATGGTTATCGTATATGGTGATGATGATACTGATGTTGATACTAGCATTTTTTTTTTTTATGCAAGGAAGAAGGAACCAAAGGCAGACGGATGGTGGTTTAGTGATGTGATGATTAAGGTGTGATGATGTTGAAATTTGTGGTGGTCAGAGGCGGCCGGTAATGGGGTGATATGGTAGGCGTTGATGTTCATGTTAGTCGTGATAATTGTGATAGGCATCGATGACGGTGGTGGCAGATGTTGGCGGTGAAAGTAAGTGGCTTTGGCGCTGGAACAGGTATTATTGATGATACGGATGCCTCGTATCCTTGGGCCTAAAGTTATGTCCTGGCTCTCGGGTTCGAAGTTGTCTCGAGTTCTGAGCAAAGTTATTTTTCTTCTTTTTGGAACGGACGTTATGTCAAGTAGTCCCGGTTTCATAGTTGTTCCTTATTCTTTGGCTTAAAAGTTTTGCCTCGTACGATATTCTTGGGTTCCCTTGTCCCGTATTTTGAGGACTCGTACAGTAGTTATGCCTTTTATTCTTGGCCTCAAAGTAATGTCTCGTATTCTAGAGCTCAGAGTATTATATTGTTCTTGGGATCATAAGTCATGTGTCAGATTCTTAGACTCAAAGTTGTCTCTTGTATTCCTGGGCTGAATGTCCCGGATGCTTGGGATCATAGTTTTGTTTCCCGTCCTCCGATTCATAGCTATCTCGTGTTCCTTCTATCAAAGTTATGTCCCTTAATTCAGGCCTCAAATGTCCCGTAATCTTCTGCAGGCAAAGTGAAGAATATCAAGACCCACAACTCAGCATACTGGATAGGCAATCACACTTTATAAACTCACACTTAAAACATTCAGATTTGGTGTACTGGTATGTAATATGATCTGTAACCAGAAATTAGGGTGTACACAAAGGGCTAGTGGATTTACATACGGTAATTTTACTGCGTGTAAACGGCATAACTTCATGAGATGCAGTTGTTCTCATATGAAAGAATAATGCTTGAAATTTTTAAGGTTAACTAATATCATCTTTTTTCTTTTGTTTTCAGGTAATGACGATGTTTGAATATCTATGGCAGCTGTACAGCGGATGAATATATAAGTAAGTGTGACAGGGTAGGGAAAGCTGATAAAGTGTGCATCCGTACCTTTGACAGTCGTAGCGTCAGATCTAAGATTATGAGGAAGCAAAATAGGTAGTGCCAGAATTTTCTTCTTATAATATGCCTCGGTAAATGCTTGTGAACATTCCTTGCCTAATGGACACAAACTAGATGCCGTATTATTGCTAGCTCCGTACATGTCTGTCGTCAATCTTACTGATAACTCTAGGCAAGTAGGCAAGAAGGGAGCTTTGTATTTCCTGCTCTGAATTGCGATAGGTATTTTAGCAACTGTTGATAAGCTAAAACAAAGTAATGCAGGTATTAGTGCTTCTGATATCCCCCACCTTTGCCGCAAGTAATGTATAACAAATTTATGAAAGAAAGAAAGGAAGCAGGAAGTGCTGTTTGTCCTCTGCTGATATATCATAGGTTCTTTTGGAAGCTTTAGGTAAGTTTAAGAAATCATGCATGTAAGGGAGTGTTGCCTGATAACCCGTTACCTACATGTGTCAGCTGCAAGTAATTTTTACCAAATCTGTTAGGGTACAGTGAGCAAGAAGTGAAAGAGTGTTGTTTGTCCAGCACAGAATTATCATAGAGTACAGTATTTGGTAACTAAAGCTAAGAAATAATGTAGATTAGGGAATGCTGTCTGATGTGCTCCCCTCCCCACCCCACAACTTACCTCCCCCCCCCTTTCCCCTTTTCACTCCCCCTCTCCTACTCCTGCCTGCTGTCAGCTCTACCTCCTCCTCAGGCGCTCCCTACCCCTTCCCCCTCTCTATCCTCGCGTCCCCCCCCCCCCCCCTCACTTCCCTGCCGTCTTCCTCTCTCCAGTCATTTCTGCTGTCTTCTCCCTCCTGCCGTCCCTACCCCTCCATCTCTCCTCCTGGCGGACCCCCCTTCTCCCTCCCCCTCCTTGCGCCCCCCACAGCAACTCATGCACCGCAGCGGCCTCTTACGGTACAGGCATTAAGCTGGCGAGTCCCTCCCTCAGGCAGGCACAGTCCGGTCTTCCCTGCATGATCCCCCTCGCCTCCTCCCCTCCCCCGGGTTCCTGGGTCTTGTAACTGACACCCCTCATTCTCATGGGGGAGGAGGGGAGGGGGTGCTCAGGTGCAGGTGGTGTTTAGGTGCAGGTGGTGTTCAGGTGCAGGTGGTGTTTAGGTGCAGGTGGTATTGAGGTGAAAATGGTATCCAGATGCAGGTGATGTTTAGATGTAGTTGATGTTGGACGTAGGTGGTGGCCAGGTGAAGTAAAGGTGTAGGTGTTTTTTAGGTGTTGTGGTCTTTAGATGTAGATGGTGTTCAGGTGTCGGTGGTGTTCAAGTAGTGTTCAGGTGTTGGTGGTGTTCAGGCAGTGTTCAGGTGTTGGTGATGTTCAAGTTGTGTTTAGGTGTTGGTGGTGTTCATGTGGTGATCAAGTGTAGTTGATTTTCAAGTAGTGTTCAGGTGTAGGTGTTGAGGTGCATAGGTGTAGGTGGTGTTCAGGTGTTGCAGTGTTAAGATGATGACGGTGTTTATGTGTAGGTGGCGTTTAGGTGCAGCGATGTTTGGGTGAAGGTGGTGTTCAGGTGTAGGTGGTGTCCAGGTGGTGTTGAAGTGTGGTGGTGTTCAGGTGTCTTGGTGTTCAAGCGGTGTTGAAATATGGTGGTATTCATAAGTAGATGGTGTTCTGGTGTAGGTAGTGTTCAGGTATCGTGGTGTCCAGGTGGTGTTGAAGTGTGGTGGAGTTCGTAATGTAGGTGGTGTTCTGGTGTAGGTGGTCAGGTGTCGTGGTGTTCATGTGATGCTGAAGTGTGGTGGTGTACCAGATGCCACCACCCCCCACCTATCTCACCTCACCCCTCCCCAGACCACCTCACCCCTTCCCACCCCATTCATCTCACCTCACCCCTCCCCAGTTTACCTCACCCCTTCCTACCCCATTCATCTCACCTCACCCCTCCCCACCCCATTCATCTCACCTCACCCCTCCCCACCCCGCCCTTAGACACCCTGTCTCGCCCCGCCTAACTCCACTCCTTCTTACTTCATCCTACATCACCCCACCCCTTTCTACCTCGTCCTACTCCACCCCATCCCACTCCACCTCATTCTCACTCCATCATACCTCACCCCACCCAGCTCCGCCTTATCGTACCCTTCCCCCTCCACTGTCACCCCCGTCCCACTACACCCCTCCCGTCCCTTTGCTAACCACGGCGGTCATCTTTGAGGCCATGTTTGGGAAGGGGGCGGATAATGTGGGTGGTCACTTATTATACGCTGCGTCTAGTGTGTTGAGTCTCTTAAAACCAGGGTCTCGTGGCTTTAGCAGGCTCAGTATTCTCGTGGGCTTAGAAGACTCACTAGCCTCTATCCATCACCAGTTTGCTTTTCTTTTTCTGCAGATGACACATTAATATTCTCTTCTATATTATCTCACACGTCTTGATACCGACATCCCTTTCTTGAGTTGGTAATAATCGTCTGGTTGCAAAAATCAAGCAGACGAGATGGTATCGTACTGACAGGGATGGTGTAAATGTGGCTGGGTGTAACGGGGTGGTGTGGTACGGTGTGATTTGGGTGGGTGGGTGGGTGCAGTGCTGATGTGGTTAGATGTGAGGGGGCGGTGAGAATAGGGATGGCAGTGGCGTTGGTGAGTATGGGTGAGTGTGACGAGGTGGGGTGGATAAGCGTGATGGTGGTGTTGGTGAATGTGATTAGGTGTAGGCCAGGTGAATGTAACAGTGGTGCATAGTTCGGTGTGATGGGGTGTAGGTGTGAATGAGTGTAATGATGGTGTGGGTAGATGTGATAGGAAGGTGTGGCTGGGTGGGACCACTGACAGGAATAGCAGTGTGGGCGTGACGTCAGAAGGGCTGGGAGGAGGGGCGGTGTGATGGGTGGTGTAGGTAAGTGTGAGGGGTGGTGTCGGTGTACGATTGTGTGAGGGGAAGGGTGGTGTGGATGAGTGTGGCGTGGTGGGTGAGCACGTCCGCGGGTGTGGAGTAATGTAGGTGTAGCAAGGTGTGACGGGTAGGGGGGGGGATGTTGGTGAGTGTGACGTTGTTGTTGTGGATTTGACGTCGGGAGGGCGATGGGTGTGACGGGAGGGGTGCGGCAGGGTGCGACGGAGTTGTGTGGCTGGGTTGCATCTCTGATAAGTGTAGAGGATGGGTTTGAAGTTGGCAGATCAAGGTGCTGTGGCTGGTGTGATGGGATGGTATGATTGGGTGTGACGAGGTGATGCGGAGTGGGGTAGGGGGTGACAGAATGTTGAGCATATGGCAGGGCATCATGGAGATTAATGATAAGCTGGGGAGCTGTGACGAGATGGTACGGGTAGGTTAAGGTTTGACGAGAGGGTTAGGTGTGATGATATTATGGATGGGTGTGACGGGGTGGCTTGGGCGAAGTAAGGTGTGGCGGTGTGGTGTGGGATGGGAAAGGTGTTATTGAAGGGGTGTAGGTAGGTGATGATAGTGAGAATGGATGTGATGGAAGTGTACAAAGGAGTACAAGGAAAGCAAACAGAACAGACCTTATGGTCCTTTCCAGGCTGTTTGTGACAGAGTAGACTATGACTACGAGATCTAATTCTAAATGCTGAAGGATAAGGATAGTAAAGCAAGAACTTCCCCGGCCTCCAAACCGTCCAGTTAAAACTGTCAGGAAAAGTGAGAAAAACCACCATGCAGCATGGAAAAACTGACATGGAAATATCACAGGAAAGACTGAAAAGGAAAAGTTACATTCTATAATACTTTATCTATAAGCTAGCAGTTTGAATAACCTGAAAGAGAAAGTAGTAAAGTAAAATGAAGAAGCAAATAAATAAATAAATAACGCATGACATTATGTACGGGTACGTTGAGTTAACGGGGCTTCTGTAGACACAGCGTGGAAATTGCACAGTGCACAGTGTTAATGTTCAGGGGTGGTGCGGCAGCTTTGCCTGGCGCTTTTAAGGTAGGCAACAGGCAATCAGGCCCCAGCTCCGTTCACTCCACTGGGACAAGGAACTTTCCCATGGGTGACAAGCACACAAGTTACCTCCTGAAGCTGTGACTCCTGGTACATTAAAAAATCCCGATGGTGGTCACTTAACTAACAGGGACCCTCAGTGATCCACAGCCCATCACAGGTCGAAGTAAGAGTAGTGACCATTTACTCAGGGCTATCTGTGCATATCCTAGTCTGTGTTTATGTTATATTTGGTCTTAAGTTGATCCAGGCCCGAGGGGGAAAAAATTATATATACACAAGCGTTTTATTCAGGAGTGAACATATTAAGCTGGGGGTTAGAAGACAGATACTAATCCAAGTGACCTTTAAAGGTAATTAGTACTGTACAGTATTACAGTTTACCACACTGGAGGGCAATTTGTTCCATATTTTCACAACTCAGTTAACGAAGAAATGCCTACCTTCATGCGACTGGAATCGTTTGTCAGTTATTTTATGCCCATTGCCTCTATAATTCGAGTGATCAACTGTGAAGTATTTATCGACAGCCATGTTATCATATCCTTTGAATATTTTGAATACTTGAATTAAATCTCCTGGTAACTTCCGTTTAGTTAGAGTAAATAGATTCAGGGCTTCTAAACGTTCCTCGTATGGTTTATTTCTCAATCATGGTATCATCATTGTCATCCTTCGCTGTACTGTTTCAAGTTTCTCCATATCCTTTTTATAATACGGTGATCAAAATTGAACGCAATACTCCAAGTGCGGGCGTACTAAGGAATTATACAAAGTGAGAACGATATTTTCGGATTTATATTTAAATGCTGTACCTATTAATCCAATAAATTTATTGGCTTTTTGCACAGCTTCTGTACATTGCTTGGTTTCAAATCGTTTGTTATTGTAACTCCTAAGAAATTTTCATGCTTTACCCTAGCAAGCTGGACATTATTTATGTTATAAGTAGCTCATACATTTTTATTGCCAATGTTTAGCACTTTACAGTTATTGATATTGAAATCCATTTGCCATCCTTGGGCCCAGTTAAACAGTTGATCAAGCTCTCTCTAAGTTGCCTGCCTTTGCAAAGCTGTATCTGCTCTGTTACCTATTTTAGTATAGTCAGCAAATTTTGAAATTTTACAGCATAATCCTTGATCAATATCATTTGTATATATTAAAAAATGAATAGGACCGAACACTGAACCCTGCGGCACTCCACTTGTAACGTTTATCCAGTCTGACTCTTTTCCATTTATTACAACTCTTTGCTTTCGTCCGGTGAGCCAGTCTTCTACCCACCCGAGAACACTGCCGCTGAAATCAAGTGCCTTTAGCTTCTGAAGGAATCTTTTGTATGGAACCTTGTCAAACGCCTTCTGAAATCGAGGTGGACAACATCAACAGATTTAGTCTTATCGTACATGTTCAGTATATCATTGAAAAAGTCCAACAGACTCGTGAGGCAAGAGTGATTATTTCGAAAATCGTGTTGGTTGTGATTGTGTAATTCGGGTTTGGGAGGATGTGATGAGGGGTGTGGATGGGGCAGGTGGTTTGGCTGGGGCAGGGTGTTACGTGAGGGATGTAGGTAGGTACGGTATGATGGTAGTGTAGTTGGTTGAGACAGTGTGGTTTGGGTGTGGCAGTTTTTTATGAGGGATGTGAGTGAGTCAGGGTGTGACGTGAAAAATGTGGCAAAGTGTAACAGGGGCAGCGTGGCTGAATAGGCGTGGCGTCAGGAGTGGGGGGGAGGACGGGGCAAGGCAGGGCGGGGCAAGGTGGAACAAGGCAGGGCGGGGCGGGGCGTGATGGGGCGGGGCTGTGGCACGCTAGCTAGGGGGCACACGTCCTACAACCCCACTCCGGCCCTGAACGGAGGCGGAAATTGCGGCACCAGGCTCGCTCGTAACCCCTTGTTTACGATCCCATGTGCGCCCACGAGCACGTCCACGGCCGCACGCACACGGACGTTACCCGCCCCAGGACACATCATCTGTCATTCCGCACTCGTGACTGTCGGCTGTGGTGGCAGAGCAACGTTGTGGCCTAGTGTACAGCTTTATCAGGGACGCTTTAGCAGATGAGTGTGTGTGTGTGTGTGTGTAAATGTGTGTGTTTGTGTGTGTTTGTGTGCGTGTATTTTCAATCAGCCTTTATCACTGGTGGTCTAGTGGTTAGGACGTCACTGTCGAGATGACGTCCTTGTGTAGGTTCGATCCCCAAGAGGTGACTGAAGGTTTTTTGATCATGCAAGTTAGCTGGTCATATACCGTTAAAAGTGGTGGACTGTAGTTGTCTATCACCTTGTTGCTACACTCTGAAGGGAGTACTCTGGGATTTTTAGCCACGTACCCAGGTGACTTGGTAGGATTTTCCAGAGGCAGATGAAACGTTTGGAGTTAGTCCAAATGTAGTATATACTGTCGACTGTGGTGGCAAGGCCCAATAACAGGTGTGTGTGTGTGTGTGTGTGTGTGTGTGTGTGTGTGTGTGTG
>JAGKTI010000913.1:35974-54776 GCA_018397915.1 Birgus latro
TGTGTGTGTGTGTGTGTGTGTGTGTGTGTGTGTGTGTGTGTGTGTGTGTGTGTGTGTGTGTGTGTGTGTGTGTGTGTGTGTGTGTGTGTGTGTGTGTGTGTGTGTAACCCGTTATCCCTTGGATCAGTAAGAATTTCCCTTATATAGTTGGTTAACATCTGAGTTGACTCGAATATAAGAGTGGCATATCTGTTAAAGATTAGATTCGGGGGGGCTCTTAGGCTGAATATGTTGTCTGACGTTAGGCAGAATAAGAATGTTAGAGACTGAAATGGGGTGGTTTCTGAATATTGTTCCTTATCTCTTCAACCCACAGTCTCTTGATTTGGATATAATCATCTTCCGTTAGCTACAGTATTGAAGAAAAAGACGTAAGGTCACCGAGAAGTTGATGAAGATTATCCCTACCTAAAATGGAGACTAAGGCTAAAAGTGTACAAAAAGCCGTCCCTTCCACAGAACATCATCATCGTTTTACGGCTGTCTCCCTGCCGGGGTGCTTTAGCCCCTGCTGTAGCCGTGGTTCACCTTTTGGCCGCTCTTCAATCCAAATTCACGCTTCATTTTATTCCGGGATGCCTGGGCCCACTGCATTTGAGAGACTGGTGGGCGTAAGTGAGAGGGACAGATTTTTCCAGTTAGCCAGTTGTGTACTCGAATACCAGCTAGGCATTCCATTAAACTCTTCTTTAACCGTTTTAGTACCAGAACTTATTTTTCACTTTATTGATGCTGCCCCCAGACGACTTCATGCAGCTCAGGACAGGCCTCTTGTAGAGTAACGAAGGAGTCCGAAGGCATCTCCGGTAACGTCTTTCTTAATTTACTCCTGCTTCCACCAGTTCGTTTTTAGTTTACTTTTACGTATTTTTAGACCGACAGTCCTCTTACGGAAGACGTTAATTCTGATACTACCTTCTGCACATGCGACCTCGTGGGAGCATGTCAAAGCAGCACTTAGTCTAGACACGTCCATCCCCACCACCAGCACACGGCACATCCTCTCCACTCCACCTCCATCACCACACCTTGAGTCCTCACGTATGCACACACACACACACACACACACACACACACACACACACACACACACACACACACACACACACACACACACTACTACTACTACTACTACTACTACTACTACTACTACTACTACTACTACTACTACTACTACTACTACTACTACTACTGTACGATGTGGACGTGAAGGCTTCAGAAACAGAAACTGAGCGTTCAGTTAAAAAACAAAAAAGAAAAGAAAAAAGAAAAAAGCATCCACACTATGAAAGGGGAGATGAGGTTGGGGAGCTTTCACACCTTCGTAATGACCAAACTGCAGTCGATAGGCGAACTATTTTAATTGAGAGGATGACGGGAGACCATTTCTAAGCTAAAGAAAATCGTCTAGCAGGAGCAAGAATATAGTTAAGATTTCTGTCATCGTTAGAGGGTTGTAATCGCGGTGATTGTATCCCCAGGTTCGTCTGAATTTGAGCTCAGTAGACTGTAGGCTGAAGTTGCCCCCCCTCCTGCACTCAACCATCCCCCAGTCATGATCGTTATCGCGTTAAAGGATAAACACAAAGAAAAGAACGTACATCAGAAAACCGGTTGCCCCATACCAGTCAGCTCTCATGTAATGCTGCGGTACGATTTGTCATTAAACTTTCGATATTCTCGGCTCCAGCCAACAGGAAACGCTAGCTCCTGTGCACGGACAAAAATCTGTCCCAAAATATCTAACCAAAAATTACAGTACGAGTAAGCATGATAAGCCAGCCGGAAATGTGCAACTACTTTTTTCCGCCAAGCGAGAGATAAATTTAGCAGTATCATCTGTCGTAACAGAGGAAACCGTTCATTACGTACGTAATGAGTAGTGAGGCCTTGAGTGCTAACGAGACGGGTTACATGGGCAGACAATACTCGCATACAGAACTTCTTTGCCAGAAGTGTAGGCTATCTCCTTGTCTAACTTCACTATTTATTGGTATAATCTGACCAGCTTTTGTTATGGAGGTATTTGGTAATCTTGTCATCGCATAAATTCTCTGTTTATTGTTTATTGTGAGCATTCACCAGCTTCGGTTCGACTTACAATGAACGGTTTCAGTATGTGGGCGTAAGTCATCCACTCAGGATACTATGTGGGTATAATTTATTCATTCTGGCTTCAATGTGGGTACGATTTAGCCATTTATGCTATAATGCGGGTATGACTCATCCTTACAAACTACATTGTGGATATATTTCATACATACGGACTGCCTTATGTGTATCCATACAAACTATGATGTGGAAGTAATTATACAAACCACTGTATGGATATAATTTATGGGTATACATTATAATGTGGGCATAAGTATTCATGTATCGTATCCGACAGAGTAACCACGCGACAAATAAATTAACAAAAGTACAAGGAAACCAGGAAACACTTTGCATATATCTTGCTTTAGTTGCGCATACGACTCACGCAGTACATACAGGTTTAGTATCGTCCATGTCTTCGTTTACTGTGTCAGCGCATGAGTAATCACGAAAATGAAAAAAAAAACAAGACATGATACAAGTTACATGTCTTGTGTCACAGTGCCACGAATTACAATAAGCACAAAATCATAATGTGAGCAAAATCTATCAAATGTATTTAAGAAAGAGTAGTAACGGCACAGTAAACAAAAATAAAAGGTTGGCTACAAGTTAAAATGTTTTGTTCCTCTAGTGTGCACTAGAATAAACACACTCTCAGTACGTTCCGGCAACAACATCGTCCGTGTCAGGCCGCACTAGTGAACACTCTCCCCTGCTCCGCCCTCACAGCCGCTATTAGATAACACCCCTTCAAGCGCCCCTGAGAGCCTCCTACATAATAAGGAGCGGCGGACCCTCGACGTCCTCGGAAAGGCTGACGACAGCTGGGCCCTCCCACAGAAACTCAGACCCCTCAGTCCCACACGCTCGCTACTCTGCTGCCTCTCCTTCCCTGCCTTCCCTCCCTCCCTGCCCCTCCCTTTCTTCTGCCTCACCCTCTCTCCTGCCTCACCTTTCTTCTGCCTTACCGCCTCTCCTCTCCCCTGCCTCACCACTACTTTCCTGTCATACTTCTCTTCTGCCTCACCATCCCACTTCTATTCTGCCTTTCAGTCTCTCCTCTCTCCTTCCTCACCACCCACCCGTCTGTTTCTCACCACCTCACCCTGTCTCCTGCTTCACCACTCTTCTTTTCCCTTACTTTACAACCTTACCTTCTCCTGCCACCCTTCCTTACCAACTTATTCTATCTTCTGCCTCACCACCCGACCTTTCCCCTGCCTCACCACCCCACCTTTCTCCTCCCTCACCACCCCACTCTTTTTCTGCCTCACCACCCCACCATTCTCCTGCCTCACCACCCCACCATTCTCCTGCCTCACCACCCCACCTCTCCCTTGCCTCATCACCTCGCCTCTTTCTTGCCTCACACATACCTCATTTGCCTTACCACCACACCTCTCCTGCCTCACCACCTCACAATTTCCCTCGCCTCATTACCTCACCATTTCTCTGGACTCACTACTTCGTTTTTCTTGTCTCACCACTCCTCTCTCTTGCCTCACTACTCCACGTATCCCCAGCCTTGCCACCTCACCGTTCTCCCTCCTCACTACTTGTCCTTTCTCCTACCTTACGCACACCACTCTTCTGCCTCGCTCCCTCCTATCCCACCCCCTCAGCCCTCCACTCCCTTTCCTTCTGTCCCCACTCTTTCGCTACACTCTGGCTCTCGTCAGCCCTCCCTTCCTGCCTCCCGGTCCTGGCCTGAGACCCTCTACCTCTCACCGCCTCACGCCCCAAACCCCCTCTCATTCCTATCTCAACCCACCCACCCTGCCTCTCCTCACCACCCTACCCCTCCCTGCCTCTCGCCGCTCAGCCCACCCCCTCCTGCCTCACCACTCCACTCGTCCCCTCCCTCCTTCTCTCTGGCTCTGTGTCCCCCCACGCTCTACAAACAAAACATCGGCCTCAACATTCTCACCTTTCACGCGTCACACCACCACCACCACCGACGCTCCCACCAGCTGCGCCGCTCATCCACAGCCTTTAAGCCCCTCCTTCCACTTCCCTCCCCCCCCCTGTCTCTCTCTCTCTTTTTCCTGCCTGTCTCACAACCTTATCCTCCCACTGTCGTCTCCACCTCACCCATTCTCTTCCCATACCCTCGTCTTTCCTCTTCACCCCACCTTACTCCTGTCTCACCCAGTCTTGCCTCACCCTTTCCCTTCTCGCCTATCCACCTCACCCACTCACTTGCCTCACTACCACCCACTCCCTTCGAGCCTCATCCTCAACCCCGCTTCATCGCTTTTCCTCTTTTCTACCTCACCTTCATTCCTGCCTCACCACCCACTTCTCGCTTGGCGCACCCGCCCTTGCCTCACCCTCTTTCCTGTAGCACCACCCAGTTTTCACTTGCCGTACCCTTTCCTTCCCGAACACAGCTCTATTCCGCTATCACCCCACCTTCCCTTCGCCTTTATCCTCTCTTCTTTCTCGCCATCCCCCACCCCCCACCCCTCNCTCTCCGTCACCCTCTCCAGCCGCCTCCCCCCCCCTCCCACTCCGTCTCATCCACTCTCCCCTGTCTCATCACCCCGCCCTTCAACTCTCCGTCACCCTCTCTCCTTCCTAACCACCCACCTCTCTTTCCTCTTCCCTGCGTTCCCCTCTCGCCCGCATCACACCCAACGCTTTCTAACCTCTCTGCCTCCTTACCCTCACTCCCTCTATACCACCCACCTCTGCCTCGCCCTCTGTCCCTCTCACCATCTCTTCCCTCCTGACTGCTCCCTCTGCCACCTCACCCTCTCCAGCCGCCTCCTCCCCCCCCCTCCCCCCGTCCCCCCGAGAGAGCCGCAGCCGAGCACTTCTGGCTGAAGACACCTGCTCCGCGGAATGCTCATTAACACTCCGTCCTTCTCTCACTGACACGGGGAGATAATTTCACTGCTGATGGTGCGCCCGCCTGTCTCACATCCACCCATATTAACCGCAGCGGACGGAATATAATTGTCTGGCGGTAGAGTGAATAAAGTAGGCAAGATTTCCCAGTCATTTACTTACTGGCACGGGAAGATATTTTCACTGCTGGTTTGCCCATCTGGAAGACGGAAAGAAATCCTTTAGCTGAGTAAATCGTCTAATGGCAGGAAGATGTAACACAAGATTCCTTTGCGGCTCACTGACACGGGCAGATACTTTTACTGCTGTTGGCCCAGTCTGTGACCCACAGTGGACGAAAAACCACTCTTAAGCTGAATTTAAATTCGTTCTACTGTAGAAAAGTGAAAATAGTTATGAATTCTCCCACCCTGAAAGGGTTAACACTCCGTTTGTTTGCCAGCGCGGGGAGATGATTTCACCGGTGCTGCACCCCGCTGGCATCCACCTCACAATGGCAACAATACAATAACGTCTGGGAATTTGGGTGTGTTACAGTTGTATTCTCGTGGACTTGGCAGACTTTTTATAACAGTATTTTCTTAGCGATCAGTTTTGCATATTGCATACTGGTATTCACATTATCTTGAATACTGTTTGTGATATCGACTCAGATAATGGTACAAGAAAATACTGACGTGCCATATACTGAAACAGACTAATAAGGAAAAAATGTTAGGGAGCCTCTTTTACTGAGAAGATTGCGGCCATATGTCTGTTCTCTTGCGAAAATTCCTGCTGAAATTCTTGCATCAACAGTAATACTCAGTGTATGTGCATCATTCTTCCAAATCAGCAGCATCAGTGATAAACGTTCAGACGGCAACAGCCACTCCCATGATATCCCATCTGAGGTGTAGGGAACCGACTCTGGGCTACCATAGTCGAGTGACGTATTCTCTGTTTTATTGTTGTTACCATCAGACAGCTTTATTCAGTTTAGGGAAGAGCAGCAGTAAAGGAGTCAGTGAAGGCTGTATTTAACTCCAGTACAAAAAATCTTGCCTAAGCTGAGTAAAAATCGTCTTGTGGCAGGAAGCAGAAAATATTTAATACTTTCTTTGACTGAAGAGGTTATAGGTAAGATGGTCTGGCGTCACTGAGCACCTTCTTTCATATTAAAAAACAAAACATAAAGACCATCGTAAGATCAAGTCACTTTCAAAATCTGCTCGCAAGCCAACTATTTATACTGTCAAGAATTCAGCTGCATCCTTCCTTCATCATAATTCCTCAGCATCAGCGCTTCCTAGTTGCCACAGACCTATTGTGTGGGTCTCCTGCTATTTCCTCTCCCGCTTTATACTCTTTTCATACTAGACTCTCTCTCTCTCTCTCTCTCTCTCTCTCTCTCTCTCTCTCTCTCTCGTTTTATGTTCCCTATCCCTCCTACCATGTCTCTTTTTGAATTCGGTGTGTTTCCTCCCGTTCCCTTCACTTTTTTAACCAGTTTCAAGATAGTTTCGTTTTTTGTCTCCCATTTTATGTTGTTTATCTCTCCCTCCTTGTCTTCTTTTCTTCTCTTAGCAGAAAACAAATTTTTGCATGCTAATCTGAGGGGAAGACCGAGGATGAGGGGGAGAGACAAGGTGGGTAGGTATGTGAATGAGGGTGCTGTGAGTTAGAGGGAGGGGAATTTGATGATGGAGGACGGGTTGACGTGGGGGCGATTTGTTCGTGGCCACTCCCTCCATGATCAAGGCGTCTGGCTATATTATGCAAAATAGCAGATAAAAAGATAGGGTGTCTGAGAATGACGAGCTTTGCACTTCATCACAGCTAACACCAAGCTACATTATTCAACTCACAGAGACATACCGCACCTAGACCAAGAGGCTTTACATTTTATCACAGCTAACACCAAACCGTATTATTCACCTCACAGAAACGTACCACAGCCGGAGGGGTTAAATTCCGCTCACAGCCCCACCGTTTATACTGGGAAGAATTCAGCTGCATCCGTCCTCATCATAATTCCTCAGCATCAGCGGTTCTTAGTTGCGAGGACCCATTGTGTGGCTGGGCCAGTTTCCCGCTGTTCCCTGTCTCCGGTTTTCCCCTGCCAGACTTCTGCTTGTTTCGTGCACTCGCTCACTACTTTACACGGATTCTGCGCTGGCTTTTGTGTTATTGTTATGACTGTTATTTTCTTTATCATTATCGTCATCATCATCATCATCTTTACTAGTACTACTGCTACTACTACTACCGGTACAGCTACTAATACTACCACCACTTACTGGACTAATAGTAGTAGAACTGGTGTTAAATTCGACGCCGTATTTTTTATATTCTTACTACAACCAGACGATTTTATTCAGCTTGGGGAGAAAATCAGGTTCAGGAGGGGTTAATGGACACTTTCTAACCCCCTCGCTACACATAGTCTCTCTAAATCTGAAGAAAACGGTCTGGAAATAGCAACAGTAAACGAGCAGCGGTACATCACGGGATTAATGGGTTAAGTTAGTAGGCTAGTGTGCTATGGTGGTAAAGAAGTGTGTAAAAGGCATTTCTCGTTATTACATTTTCCTTTATTATTTATACGTATAAGACCGCTAGGAGAGGAGGGGTGATGAGAAATTGATAAATAGGATGTGGAGGGAGAGGCCAAGAATGAAGAAGATTTAGTTGTAGTTGTATTAGTACTAGTATTAGTAGTAGTGGTAGTTGTAATAGCAGCAGTGATAGTCGCGTAGTAGTAGTAGTAGTGGCAGTAGTAGTTGCAGCCCTAAGCTCATCTGATCGTGAACCCGGGGATTTGCAGGGTGAAGGGACGTTGATGTAACCGGGCAGCGGAGGCAGCTGGTTATATCGGCGCTACTGCGAGAAGGCGTCCCTCTCCAGAGCCAAGTGGATTAATGAATGCTGTATATGACCCCTCTAATTCGAAGTATATCTTAAGCTGAATAAAAATCGTGTGAATATAGCAAGAATATACTAAAGAGTGCGTTATCAAATTCAAGCAGTTAGCAGTAAAACGGTAACGGCCAGTTCCACGTAACCCTCTTAGGGGAGAAAACCATCCCGTCTCCCTGATAGCAGTAGTAGTAGCAGTTGTAGCAATGGTAGAAATTTTGCCCGAGGTTCATATGAATCTGAAATCAGTGGATGGAAGGATGAAGTTGCTTCTTCAGCAACACACCATCCTCATTTCGGGGGATGGAGAAGGAGTGAGGGACACTAGTGCGGCCAGTCAGCAGAGCGGCTTTGTTAAATCGGTGCCAGCACATGAAGACTTCTCTCTCGAACACCTCCCGGGTCTCTAATAGCATTCCATTATCGGAAACCTCCAGTCTTCTTTGGGTACGTGGATCCCACATACAAGGCAAGATGATCACTTCGAATGGGGCCTTCTAACCGTTGTAACGCGTTTGTTTTAAGCTGACGTGGATCACCAGCTCCTTTCGGCTAAATTGATTGCTAGTTGTAGTCAGACTTAAAGGCTGATTTGACGACCAACAAAGGAGATCCATCCGAACCAAATATCTCAGGCTTATAGAATTTCACGCAACCACGACGTACTATTCAAGTTGCTGGAGTGTCCCAGTTGTCAGGTGAAATCAGACCGACTATAGATCACCAGGAAAGGAAAATTATCGCATCGGTGCATCTCGACCACCCTCTTCCCTGCCCGAGTCACCACTTTTTTCTTTTTCTTTTTTTCCTCTGGCATCTGCAGCATCCGCCTCAGCCCTCACACACTTTCCTCCGCCATCCATCTTGGTCCGGTTGTGCGCGACCATTCCTTAATTGGCTTTGGCGAGACGAGGCATCAGATTCAGAGTGCCGATATGGAGAGGAGGTAAGGTCGTTCACGCCTACTTGCTGGGGGATGAAGAGGGCTGAGCGCGTTGGCAAAAGAGATCTTAAAGTTATTTTCCTTGCCTTACGTGATTTATATTCGTCTGTTTCGTTTAAACAGCTGCATAAGTGATTCAAGCTTTTAACATCCTCAGTTCGATGATTTAATTTCTGTTACAGTTTTGCTGTCTTCAGACAGTTTTGTTCACCCCAAGCTAGACTTTTGGAACTGGGGAAGTTAGATAGCCTTGAATAACTCCTTTAGTACTAGAGATCCTTCCTAAAGCTTAATAAAATCGTCTGGCAACAGCAGGAATATAAAACCAATGACGTGCGCGTGTTGTACGGGTTAAACCTTCACGCCTGCTTTCTGAGGCATGAAGACGGATTTGCGAGTATAGTAAAAGCCTTGAAGATTCCTACGCTGGAGATCCCTGACTTCGTTTATGTCTCTTCATTACGTTTAAACAGTTTCTGTATAAGTAAATGTTTCCAAGCTCCTGATCTTTGACACCCACTTGCAGAGTAATGAGGAGGAGTGTGCGAGTGGACAGTAGAAGCCTTAAAAGTATTTGCCTGGCTAGAGACCCTTACTTTACTTGGTTTATGTGCAACTGTTATGTAGCTGAAGATGTCGCAGCTTTTAAACCCTCATTGCTTAAGACTGTAGAAAGATACGAAATAAAGATATGAAAAAGAATAAAAGTATTTCTTAGACTGAAGACGCTTTCTGTCTTTGGTTTATGGCCATCCATTTCGTTTAGGAAACTTTTATATACGTGAAAGTGGCATAGCTTTTAATTTTTCATGCCTACTCGATTAGGAATAAACGAAAGTCCAAGAGACAGTAAAAATATTGAATTATCCCAAGTTAGAGATTTCTGCCTTTCTCGGTTATGTCTCTACATTTCGTTTAGGTAACGTCCATATAACTGAATGTATCCGAGCACTTAATCCCTCACGCCTACTTACTGAGGAACGAAGAGAGGTCCGCTAGTCGACAGTAAAAGCCTTGAAGTATCCTTAGCTGGAGACCCCTGCCGTACTTGGCTTAACCCTCTCCACTCCCTCCTTATGCACCTGACTCACGACACAGACAAACCTGTAGCCTAACCTCAACAAATGATCTCTGGAAGCATTCGGTTGAAGTGGCCGGTTTCCCGCAGTCCACCCAGGTTCACGTCCAGATGAGCCAGGGGTCACAACAATAACCTCTCAACTGTTAATTCTCTCTCTCAACCTGAATACAATCGTCTGGCAGTATCGAGTTCAAGAAGGATGTTAGGAATTCTTACAGCTGAAGAAAATCGTCTGGGGCTTGCCCGTAAAAGTTATCAAGATGTACTCCTAGCTTTGAAAGGGTTAACCTGCTAAGGCTCTCGTGACTCCCTCTCAGCTGCATGAACTCGTCTTGTGTCAGCTGAAACAGAATACCAGAGATGACGCGGCCACGGGTTAGAGTGTGGGTGGCGTCAGGTGTTTGATAGGGTAGGGTTTAGAGATAGTGGTGGTGGTGGTGGTGGCAGTAATGATAGTGGTGGTAGTGATAGCGGCTGTGATGTCAGTGGGGTTGTGGTGTTAGTGATGGTGGTTGTGGTGATGGTGGTGATGGTAACGGTGACTGTGATAATGGTGGTGGTGGACAGGACGACATTGGTGATGGCTGTGGTGGTGATGGTAGCGATGATGGTGGTTGTGGCAGTGATGGGGAGGGCGATGGTAACAGGGGTAGTGGCAGTAACGGTGGTGATAATGAAGGAGGTGACAGTGATACCAGTTGTAGTGATGATAGTGGTGATGGCACGTAAAGGGGAAGCGAAGAGGCGCCGGGAGACTGTCTGGGCGGGCAGGTCGTGAATGATGGAGGTATTATTGTACCATTATGTTTGCTCACAGCTGGGGTGGCTGGGGACTCACTCCGCTATTGAACACGGCCACTCTGTACACTCTCCCCTGCACTGCCCCGTCACACACACACACACACACACACACAATACAAGCGGAATTACTCACAGTAAAATACACACGCTCATATCTGTATACAAACAGACCTCAATACAGTACTACCACACACACACACACACACACACACACACACGTCATCACCATCAAATCCCACCCTGCTTTCCCACTTCCTCGCCCCTCTCTCCATTCATCACCAGCCTCATCACTTTCTCCTTTCATTCTCGGTCACTACCACTATCACCACACTGCCACATGAACCCTTCCTTCTCTACCACCATCACTCCCTCATCACTCTTATCCTTTCCTCACCACATTCATGATTTCAGCCACCATTTTTACCACCACAACAATCTCTCTCCTACATTAGTCACCACTACACTAACCAAGCTCTCTCCCTCACTGTCTTCACCGCTGCCCTCACTCATCACCAGTACAAGCTTTATCACTCCACCCACCATCTTTTCACATCACTAATCTCTTTCTCCGCCATTATTCATCATCACCTACTTCACCAGTTCACCACCACGACCCTCTTTCACCATCTTCACTATCTACACCACTCTTCTTTCTCCCTCACCACCAACTTTCCTCCACACCACTTTACCCCCACCATCCCTCCTTCCCCAGCCGCCACCACCACCATCTCCGTGTCACTCTCTCTCTCCTCTCACCCATTTTCCTTTTCTACCAAGATTACCTCCCAGCTCCACACTTCCTTCCCTCCTACTGTTCTCATCCTCTCCCACTCCTCCTCCTCCTCCGCCACTTCCTTCTCTTCCTGTTATTTCCACGCTTCACCCTTCCCCTCCTCATTCTGTTGTTGCATTTCTCTTTCTTACTCCTCCTATTACGTCATCTCTCTTCTTTTTTCTCTCTCGCCTTCTCCTCCTCCTTCCGTTGTTGTATCTCTCCCTCTTCCAGTTATGTCATCTCTTCTCTTCTTCTTTTTCCTCCTCATTCTTCTTTATCTTCATATCCCACAGTTCCCTTCAACCTCTCTTGCCCTCTCGTCTTCCGCCGCTCCAAACTCTTCCCTTCTGTCCTTTTCCTCCACTTGCTTTATCTTTTCCTCCTCCTCCTCCTCCTCTTCCGCCACCTTCACTCTCATCAGCCAGCCTCGCCTTCCCTTCTCCTTCAACCTTCCATTCCCTTCTTTCCTCCTCCTTTCCTTCAACGTCCCTCTTGTTCCACCGCTTATTATCACTCTTTCTTCTCCTTCAACTTCACTCCCCATCAGCCTTCTTCACACTCTCTTCTCCCTCACTCTCTTCCTCCATCTTTCTCGCCTCTTTCCAGCACCTCATCTTCTTTTTATTCCTCCCCCTCTTCTTCCCTCTTCTCTTCCCATCAAATTCCCTCTCCTGTTCTGCCCCACCCTTTCCACCCTTTCTCTTCCATTGCATCCTTTCCTTCCCTTGCTTCTTCTTGTTCCATCGTTCTCACCTATTTCTTGTTCCTCCTATTCCCAGCCACTCTCCTCACCTCTTCTTCTGGGTCCTTCCCTTCCCTTCTTCCTTTATCTTCACGTCTCTTTCCTCCTCCTCCTCCTCCCATCAACTTTCCTCACCTCCTCTCCTCCCTGTCTCCCCTTCAGCCTCACGGTAAACAAGAGCTTGACTTGGAGGGGTGAGACAGGGAGGGAGAGGAAGAGGAAGACAGGGAGAGGGGTAATAAGGCAAAGAGAAAAGTAGTAAGGCAGGGAAAGGAGTAGTAAGGCAGGGAGTAGTAGTAAGGCAGGGAGAGGAGTGGTGAGGCAGGAAGAGGATGGTAAGGTAGGGAGAGGAGTGGTGATGCGTGGAAAGGAGTAGTAAGGTAGGCAGGGGAAGGATTTGTGAGGCATGGGAACGAATGGTGAGGTAGGGAATGGAATGGTGAGGCAGGAAAAAGAGTAGCAAGGTAGGCAGGGACAGGAGTGATGAGGAGAAGAGAGAGAGAGAAAAAAGACTGGTGAGGCATACAGGGAGAGGAATGGTGAGACAGGGGGAGGACTTGGAGATATGAGGCAGGGAGAAGAGTGGTGAAGTAGGGAGAAGACTAGTGAGATGGAAAGGGAGAGGAGTGGTCAGGCAGGCAGAGAAATGTGTGGTGAGATCGACATGGAAAAGGAGGTAAGAAAAAAAAAAGGAGAAAAAATGGTGAAGAAGTGAGGCTGCGAAAAGAATGGTAAAATGAAGCAGGGAGAGGTGTGGTGAGGTAGGAGGGAGAGAGCGTATAGTGAGGCAGGCAGGCAGGCAAAAAAGGGCGGGGTGAGACAGGCAAGGGTGGTAAACAGGCAGAGAGGCAGGGATGAAAACAAGCGAGGGAAAAGAGTGGTGAAAACAGGGTGAGAAGTGTGCAGTGAGAGGAGCAAGGTGGGGAAATTTGTGGTGAAAATAAGTGGGACAGAGAGTGGTGAAAATGAGGTGAAGGGTGAGCGGTAAGAGGTGCAAAAATAAGTAAAGCAGACGGGGGAATTTCTGGTGAAAATGAGTGGATAAAAGTGGTGAAAATACGGTGAAAAGTGGATGCTGAGACCAAGGAAAAGAGCAGCGCATAATGTGGTTGTAAGTGGTGGAGTGAGCAGAGGAAAGGTGATAAATAAACGAAGGAGAGAAGACAGGCAGCGGTGATAATACGGTGGTGAAAGGGCGAGTGTTCAAAGGGTGGAAGGGGAAACGAGTGATGATAAGAAGCGATAATGAAAACAGCAAAAGCAAGTGGTGATAGCAGATAGGAAAGTTACTGTAGTGGGGAAAGGTGTTGTGAAAAGAATGGGGAAAGGGAATGGTGAAGTGGACTGGGAGACAAGTGGTGATGGTAGCTGAAGAAGAGGATGGTGGAAGGAATGGGGAAGAGAATGGAGAAAAGGGCTGAAAGATGTGGGGAAGAAAGTGGTGCAAACAAGCTGGAACACTGAGTGAGGAAAGCAGGTGGGGATGCAAGTGATGGAAACACGTGGGGAGGTAGAAGTGGTGAGGCAGGCGAGGAGGTACGGAAGGGGAGGTATGGCAGCTGAGAGAGGCCAGGCAAGAAAGCATGCAGTGAGGTAAGCAGAGAGGGAAATGTTGAGGCAGGGTGTATAGGTGGAGTGAAAAAGAAGAGTGAGGAGGGTGAAGCAAGGAGTGGGGTGAGGAAAGGAGAGGAATGAGGGGGTGAGACGGATGAGAAGGAAAGATGGGCATGGCAGGGATATGGATTAGAGAGTGAAGTAAGAGAGGCAAGAGTGAGGCAAAGAGATAAATGAGATACAAAGAATTAGGCAGGGATATGAAGGGCAATACAAGGAGAAAAACTGTACATCAGGGAATGGTGTAAGGTTAAAAGACTAAAATGTGAAGGGTTGGGCAAGGAAAACAAGGGTGAGGCAAAGAAAAGAAGGCTGGCACTGGGATAAATGGTGAGAAAGGGAGAGAAGTGAGGCAAGGTAAAAGTAAGGCAAGAAGGCGTAGGTGGGAGGCAAGTGATGAGACAGGACAGGCGGGTAAGGCAGGAAAGCGAGGCAGGAAGCGAAACTCGGCATGTGATAAGACAGGAACGTAAGGCAGGAGAGTGCAGCAAGAAGGCGGAGGGCGAGGGAGAGAGGCAAGAGTTGGGAGGCAAGGTGAGGCAGGGCGGGACGTAAGCATGGAAGGTGAGACAATGCAAAAGGGTGAGGCAGGAAGGAACGTATGCAAGAGATGTGAGGTTGGGAAGAAGGGTGAGGAAGGTTAGGGAGACAGGAAAGGAAGACAGGAAGACTAAACTCAGAGACAAATGATGAGACAGAACGTAAGAAAGGAAGGAAGGTGAGGCAGGAAGGGATGCGTCTGAGGCAGCAGGGTATGGCAGGAAGCTTAGACGGCGTGGTAAGGTAAAAAGGGAAGGAGAGAGAAAGGCAAGAAGGATGGATGAGGCAGGAAGATGGGAGAGAAAGGGGAGGGAAGACAGAGAAGTAAAGAAAGAAGGGAAAGGGAGGCAAAGAGGTGAGATAAAAAGGGAAGGGGAACGTGGGACGTGAAGCACTAAAAGGAAAAGGAATGGAAATGAGGAAGAAGGGTACGACATAGGGTAAGGTTGATAGAAAAGGTGGGACAGCTTGGTAAGGCAGAAAGGGAAGGGAAGGAAAAGCAGGGAGGTGATCCAGAATGGGATGGAAGATAAGGAAAGGGATACGTAAGAAGGTAAGACAGCGAAGTAAGGCAGGAAGGGTAGGGAAGGCAGGGAGGTAAGACTGGGAGGTAAGACAGGAAGGGAAGGCAGGGTGGTAAGACAAGAAGACAAGGGAGGGCAGTTAGGTAGGTATAACAGGAAGAGACGGGAGGGCAGCTAGTATAACAGGAAGAGAAGGTAGGAAGGGAAGGGAAGGGAAGGCAGGGAGGTAAGGCAGGAAGGGATGGGAAGGGAAAGAGAGGCAGGGTGGGTGGGTTGCTGCCTTCCCCAGACACTTCCTTTGGCTCACCGTGGAGAACAATGGAGGGGTCGAGACACGATAAAGTGCTTAAGACGCTCCTCTCTTTCCACCCGCCCCTTCCTCCTACACCCATCCTCGGCTAAGGCTATCTTGCACTTTACTTATGATAATATTTGCTTTAGTAATGATAAAATTCCACCAGAGTTCTCGCATTACCGTGTCCACAATAATTTCCTGAAATTGATAAAGTACTTGAGACGTGCTTCTGCTTCTACGCAATCACGTTTACACTGGCTACGATAATACTGTACACTGCTTATGATAATTCTCATTCCTCAGTACCTACGACTGTTCCCAAAGTCGAATCGATAAAGTTATTAAGACGCTTCTCTCTTTCCACCCAGCTCTTCCTCCTATACCCGTCCTTAGATAGGCTAATGTGCACTGTACATACTATAAATACCATGCAGCTAACGATAATCTTCATGCAACCGTACTACGATTATTTCCTAAGAAGGGACATAACAAAATACCTAAAATACCTCACTCTTCCCACACAGTCCTTCCACCTACACCCATCCTCAAGCTATCGATCGTCCACTTTACGTACGATAATTTTTTACCTGCGGCGATAGCCGGCAGGTCACTGAGTGGCCAGCGTCCTGCTTCTTCCTCTGCTTCTGGTGGATGTGTTAAAAGGAGACCTTTGAAGACATGAAAGTGGTACCATATCAGGTAATTTGACATGAATCCAAATCTGCCATCAGCTGGCACCTGAGGTGGAGCCATATCTTGCGAAAACTGTTGTAAAAGTGTTTAATTTAACCAAAATGTTTGAAACAAGAGCCTAGCCGCAGGTCTCAGAGCAATTCTGCTCTTGTTCCTCTAGCGACGATAAAGTCCTACGCTTGGCACGAAAATTTCACGATAGTTTCCATACGTCACTGCATACGAAAGCTCCCGAAGTCGAGACACGAAAAACTACTTTAAGACACTCCACCCTTACACCACTAGCCTTCCTGCAACCATCACAGGTAAGGCGGGGATTCTTTTTACGATAATTTCCACACTGCATCCAGGGAACTATATCTGTTCTCAGCTTAAGATAATTTTCACGTTTTCCATGACAAGTCACATTCCCCCCAACTTGAGATAAAGCGAAAGATTTGTATCTTGTGCTCTGCTTGCCATAATCTGATATTTTCTACGTATTTTTTGCCGTACCAACAGGGCCGGCCAAATCCAGTGTGTGTCTCTACCTAAGCCATTCATTCACTGAGTCACTGTACCGTTTTGAGGATGAAACCTGCCAAGTTGCAAAAGTAGAGTTCTATGGGCGTCATACTTTCACGTCCATCGATTTTTGCCGCACCCACAGAGATCCAGGGCTTATGGGGTGCGTGTTGAAGGGTGAGGATATTGATGGTGTGCTTCCGGAATGTGTCTGGGGTGCGTTTGAGGTGCGTGTGGTGTGCATCTGGGGTGTGTTTTTGGAGTGTGTCCATAGATCTGAAACTTTTGGCGATGTGTGTGGGTGGTGGATACGACTAGGGTGCATACGCTAAGGTATCCTAAGTCTTGTTTGGACTATCTACCATGATTTCCACAATACTTACGATAATTTCAGCTCTGACAACGATGGTCTTCAAACTGCCCACGATAAATTTCGCTTCTTACAATAATTTGCCCGCTGCCTACGATAAGTTCAACAGCACTTACGATTACTACAATTTTTACACCGCTTACAATAAATTGACTCCAATTCTCAAACCACATATAATAGTAATCTAACTCCAAATAATTTTACTCTAATTTTCGTACTTGTTCGCAATGGCTTTATCATTTTCCCACCGCTCACGATAATTTCACTGTAATTTTTTGACACCACTCACATTACCCGATGCTCACACCAAAGGACAGCCGCCATTACAACATATACCGGAGGGAGGCCACCACCGCCATAACATAATAACCATTGCAGATGCGACCTCTCTCTCTCTCTCTCTCTCTCTCTCTCTCTCTCTTACACACGCACACACACACATACCTCCCCATACCACACGCAAAACACTAACACCCCCAGATCAGCATCATTATCACTACCACCACACCACACCCCTNACAACATATACCGGAGGGAGGCCACCACCGCCATAACATAATAACCATTGCAGATGCGACCTCTCTCTCTCTCTCTCTCTCTCTCTCTCTTACACACGCACACACACACATACCTCCCCATACCACACGCAAAACACTAACACCCCCAGATCAGCATCATTATCACTACCACCACACCACACCCCTACCATCGCCACCATCACCATCGCCCGCACCTTGATCATCACCACACCAGCACCACTCTCGCTCCCACCTTCATCATCACACCACCATCACCACCCGCAACCACCATCACAGCATATACACTAACCCCTCATCATTTATACATCACATTTAAACTACAATACCAACTAACTTTTCACCGTCAGTCATAACACTATCAACAGACTATCATCATTATCATCACCAAACTACCACGCTTCAGTCATCACTATCACCACTAACAGTACCAGCCACAACAATAACAACCACAACCATCATCACCACATATACAGTAACTACTCATCAGTTATCGACAGCAAACTACCGCCATAACACCGCACTTCATCACTACTTTCATCATCACATCACCACAACAATCAAACCACATTACCAATAACACCCCGCTGTAACAATCATTGCTCTTAACACCATCATCAGCGTAACATCATTATCAACATCCTCTCCATCACATCACCACTTCAATCATCACACCACCAGCACTACATCACTACTTCAGTCAGTACACCAGCATCACCGCAATCAAAACCACCCTACACATTAACATCCCGCTGTCCGAGTCATAACATTTAGCACCATCATCAGCCTAAAACCATCATCAACACCATACCACAACATCGCCACTTCAATCATCACACCAACACCACCCCAATCAAACCACGCAGCCGACTAACACCCCGCTGTCACAATCATAACACTTAGCACTGTCATCAGCGTAGCTCCCCCACCACCACACCACCACACACAGGCTAGCCACTGCGGACAGGACATCATGTAAATGAGGATTTGGTTGGTCGCTGCGGCCGGAGCGTTATTGATTTGTTTGCTTGTTTGAGAGATTAACCTTTTTAATACCAACATGGATTAATTTTCAGTTTATTTTTGCTACCGCCCAGCGATTTAACTCATTAGGAAGCCTATTCTACTGAGGGTTAGAAGCAAACTCCTTCTATCTCATCTCATACTTTTGTACAGGGGTGAGCAGACCGCCAACATTTCTCTGCTGGCTGTGACAATGGAAAGTGTTACATGAACTCTTTTTCTGTGATCTGATCATGAAGAACACAAGATACTCGGTCGTCTGAGAAAGAAAGAGCCTAAGCCAGAGTTAACTGTAATATAAAAGATTCCACGAGCTGCAGAAGTTAAGCACGTCCCAGTCCCCGCTGAGCTCATTCTGACACTCCAGCAAGTGCGAACGAGTACCGTGTGTGTGTGTGTGTGTGTGTGTGTGTGTGTGACGGGGCAGTGCAGGGGAGAGTGTACAGAGTGGCCGTGTTCAATAGCGGAGTGAGTCCCCAGCCACCCCAGCTGTGAGCAAACATAATGGTACAATAA